>JAOXYA010090692.1:0-11100 GCA_028565675.1 Sorex palustris
CCCATATGGTCCCCTGAGCACTGCCAGGAGTAACTCCTGAGTGCAGAGCCAGGAGTAACCCCTGTACATCGCCAGGTATGACGCCAAAAAAAAAAAAAGACCAAAGAAATGATAATTCCCAGAAGACAAAATGCATTTTTCACCCCACTAAGTGAAAAGGGATGATTCAAAGGAACAATGGTCTTGGTGTGTGGAGAGCTGTAAGTGGGCAGGTGTCAGCACTGGGCTGGATTTGTCAGTGAAATGGAAATGTAGACGACTCCGCAATCTCTATTTACATTTGAAGATGTTCACTGGCCTAGAAATTCCAGTTCCAGGAGCTTGTACTAGAGAAATGGTCTCAGGTCGCCATAAAAAAATGCTAACAGCATTCTTGGCATTAGATATTTTTAAACAAATATCAGTTTTTAATTTTTTTTGCGACAGAAAAAAAATTTTCTTTCTCAAATGGCTCAAAAGTTTATAAATTCTTCCTCTCCTTTTCTGCAATAGTACCAAAGTGTTTTAAACGATCAGAAGCATTGTTTCAGCATCGGACCAGATTTTGTAAACGTTTTGTGGAGCAGATGAAAGAAACTTGCTCGGTGGCATGCATCTCTCCACCTGCCCGCACACATCATCACACACACAGAGCCTTCAGCTGCATTTACGTTCTCTGATGCCTTTTGTTGGATGTGATTAATAGCAGAGCTCCTGCCCCTTATTTCTTCTCATTTCTCGTATTTTTTTCTCTGTTTCTCTCTTTTGGTTGTTTATCTTTGGCTGTTGGGGCACGCTTGGCATTGCTCAGGGCTTACTCCTGGCTTAGCATTCAGGGATCACTCCTGCAAACCTGAGTCAGCCACAGGCAAGGCAAACACCTAGACCCAGGTATGCTGCCTGGCTTGGCCATCTGCTCTTTACTGGAGCACTGCACCATTGGGTGCTGCTTTGTGACAGAAGCAGCCAGGTCCACCTTAAGGATGTGGGGTGGCGTGAAGCTGGGAACATCACAGTAAGAGATGCTGCTTCCCGCCCACGCCCCATCTTCAACCTGACTGCTCCCCGGAGCTGCACCTCTCCAGTATTTAGACCTGCTGAAGGCCCAGAGACCCTCAGGCTGGAGAGCACTGGCCTGCATGCATAAGGATTTGGTTTGGTCCCCAGCTCCTTGCAACCCTCCAGACACCCCTGCTGGAGCCCTGGTGGCCCCCAAGTACCCCTGAGATGCTCAGCACCCTGCCACCAGGCCAGGGGCACTGGAACAACGGACCCACTAGCCTGGCCAGGCCTCATGACATGGATCCTGGGAGACTCCAGCAACCCCATCCCCAGCTCCACTAGTGACCCCAAAGAGCTTCTGTTGCAATGATCTGCCTCTGTGAACATTTCAGCACAGCCAGAACAAAGACAAGAAAGAGTGGGGGAAGGGCGCTGGGGGCAGAGTCAGTGCAGAAGCATCTGTCTCCAAGGCACAAGGCCTCAAGTGGCCTCCCCAACCCAACCCACATGTGGAGTGCAATCCCGGTGCTGGCACTGGTATGTGGGACCTCAGTGTTACAACAGAGTGTGTGACCTCCTGGTTAATTTATGCAAGGGACCCCATATCTGAGTGGAGAGTAGGGGGCTGCAGCTCAGTCCAGAGGGAGCCAAGATGTTCTCAGCTATCCCTGCCCTGTGTCAGAGGCTGGGTGGGGAGGGGTGTCTCCTGCCCCCTGTGGTCAGGCTTGAGCTGCCAGTATGGAATAGGAGTAACCCACATGAGTACCCATCATGTCAGGTTTGGACCCCTGCTCAGCTAAAAGCTGTATTTTTTTTCTTTGGGGGTCACACCTGGCGGTGCTCAGGGGTTACTTCTGGCTCTGTACTCAGGAATTACTCCTGGTGGTGCGGGGCAGAGGGGCATATGGGATGCTGGGGATCGAACCTGGGTCAGCCATGTGCAAGGCAAATGCCCTCCCCGCTGTGTTATCGCTCCAGCTCCTAAAAGTTGTACTAATTCAGCTGCAGACACCCTCTCAGTTGGATAGAAATCCCCCCAAAGCCACTTTCCTGTGTTATTGGATCAAAAACCCTGCAACGATTTCAGCCAATCCTTGGCCACTCCAGATCATCCTTGTCAGAGTCTCAAAGACCCTACCAGAACTTAGCATCTTTGCCAGCAGGCAACTCAGATTCCTGAGGTCCACTCACACCAGCACCATCCTGGCTGCCCTGTTCACTCGGGTCCTGGCCCCGCTCTCTCAGGTCACACAGCAAGTGCGGGCTGAGCTCCATAAAAAGCACTCATAGGGGACAGAGCAATAGTACAGCGGGTAGGGCATTTGCCTTGCACACAGCTGACCTGGGGTTCAATCCCTGGCATCCCATATGGTCCCCCAAGCACCACCAGAAGTAATTCCTGAGTGCAGAGCCAGGAGTAACCCCTGAGCAACACTGAGTATGGCCCAAAAAGAAAAAAATGGAGAGGGGGTTGCTAGAGCAATAGCACAGCAGGCAGGGCATTTTCCCTTGCATGCGGCCAACCCAAGTTTGAGACCCAATATCTTATATAGTGCCCCAAGCACCACCAGGAGTAATTCCTGAATGCATGAGCCAGGAGTAACCCCTGTGCATCACTGGGTGTGACCCAAAAAGAAAAAAAATAAAAAGCACTCACAACAATTAAAAAAAAAGCCACCAAAGAACATCCAGATGTGTGGCAGCTGCAGTGAGGAATGCGGCACCACCACGTGCACAAACTCCACAGCCAAAGTGACACAAACCTCAGTGAGCCCCAGAGCTGCTTTTGTTGGACACACAGTCCCATGGCCGCCACCACTAAACACGTGAGCCCCACAAAGCAGTCATCATCATAGTGCCCATATCAGCAAAAAGGGAGGGAAGGGGCCAGAGTTGGGGGATGCCGCAGCTTTAAGCATCCACGGAGTGCGGAAATCTACCGTGGCCCTCCGTGACACCCTCATCCCCACACTGACTCCTTCCAGGCTCCTCCTGGGCGGCCGGCAGTCTCAGAGCACTGTGTCTGGTTTTGTGCTTCTCCCTCGGCGTTTTCCCTCTGCTGCCAGGGCCTGTCCCTTCTCTCGTTACTCTTCAAGAGATTTGCGCCAGCTCAGATGAACACTTGTCCAGGACCTCAAATCCCTACCCCGAATCTGAGCCTCCTGAAATAGCTTCCCTCCCCCCTCTCTTGCATTTCCTTTAGTTCTGGGCCAGCTCACTTGAGATTTTAACATTTTTGAATAATAATAATAATAATAATAATAATAATAATAATAATGGGCTGGAGCGATAGCACGGTGGGTAGGGTGTTTGCCTTGCTTGTGACCAACCTGGGGTTCGACCCCTTTGTCCCTCTTGAAGAACCCAGCAAGCTACCGAGATTATCCCACCCGCACAGCAAAGCCTGGCAAGCTCCTGTGACATATTCAATATGCCAAAAACAGTACCAACAAGACCCACAATTTGTTGTGAGACGTCAATGGTGCCCGCTCAAGCAAATCGATGAACAACGGGAGGACAGTGCTACAGTGGAGTGCTAATAATAATAATAATAATAATAATAATACCACCTTTTCTCCGAGATGGGATACAGACCGCCAGCAAAGACAAACGTGTGTACTCTCTGCAGTCCCCCAAACGCAGTCTCGCTCCTCTCCTTGTGAAAGGTCGAGCGGTCCATTTTACAGCCCCGGAAACTGAGCCCCAGCTCTCTTATTCCTCTGGCCACGATTTCTTGCTGCTGCTGCTGCTGCTGCCGCCAAGAGCCTGGGGAAGGGAGCGTCCGGCTGGCTGGCTCAGAGAAGTGCCTCTCTCCTCCTCCACGCTGGTCCCCTTTGTTCAGCAGGTTTTGTCCCTGGTTAGCACTGCCATTCATTCAGGCTCGGAGTGGAATGTTAAGCCGAAGACGGGAGCAATCAGCAGCCTGATTGCCGGCACAGCTGGAGAGGCCTGATGAATATTCCAGCACCCGCAGCCTGATTAACCGCCTCCCAACCGCCTCCCAGGTGCACCCCTTCTCCTGCTTCACTCCCTCAGCCCTGCAGACCCCTGAGCCCAGGCCACCTCAACCCCAAGCTGGGAATGGAACCTGCTGCTGTTTAAACCCAGATTGGGACCTGGCTGAACTGGCAAAAATCTGGGAATTGGGACCCTCTCCTAACCCAGCACCTCAGTCCAAAGCTGGCTGGAATCACTGGGCATGGCTTTCTGCTCTGGGCCTCACCTCGAGTCCCAGGAGGAAGGGCAGATTTTTTTCCCATTTTCACTGGAAGAAACAGAGACTCAGAGAAGTCAAGGGAGTCCTTCCAGCTTGCACAGCACCAAGAGGACGGTTTTAGACCTTGTGTCTGTCCCAGCTGTGATTCACCCGCATTGCTCAGGAGTAGCTGGACCATGGATGTGTCATTTTTAAAAGCAAGGGTGGGATGGGGAGCACACCTGTTGTTACTCAGGGATGGCTTCTGGCTCTGCACTCAGAGATCATTGGCAGTTATCTGGGGATCTTATAAAGTGCCAGGGGTCAAACCCAGGTCAGCAAGGTAAGTGCCCTCCCCACTGTGCTGTTGTTCCTGCCCCCAAGATATATCTAATTGTGTCATATGGTCATTCCCCTTCCCTCCCAGTCCCGATCACCACTACTGGTCACTCCTGAGCACAGAGGCAGGAATAGCCTGGGAGCCTCCCTGGATGTTGCCCCCAAACAAACAAAAATGGTGGGACAGGGCTAGGGAGAGTTCAATGTGCTGAATGCTGTGCATACAAGAGGTCCAGGCTTGGTCTCCAGCTTCTCATGGTCTGACCAGCAGAGCTGGGAACGACCACTGGGCACAGAGCTGGGTGTAACCCCTGAGAACTTCTGGGTGTGTCTATCAACCAAAAACACAGACTCAAACACCCTTACATTCTTAGGGTTCAGCTACTTGAGTAATAAAAGTCACCTCAGGGTCTGCTTAAAGTTTTCTTGCTTTCTGTGTGCCAGGGGGGTTCACTCCTGGCCCTGGGGCCCACGTGGGCCCCCACCATCTCCTCCTCACACTCCACTTCGGCATCCTGGGGACACACATTCCCCAGAGTTCTCTTTCCCTAGTTCCATCATCCTGGATGCCTCTTGCTTTCAGCCTCACTTGTTCTTGGGATGGGCACTTGTTCCTGGTCTCCCCAGCCCTGGGGTAAAATGATGGCCCTATTCCATAGGGCATCTGAGTGAGGGTAACAAACAGTTCTGCAGCAGGGCAGCAGTTCTGGGCAGAGGTTAAGAGGGGATAATCAGGAAAGCACTTTGTGCCTTGTAACCACAGGGGAGTTACAGAACCTTCCTGTGTCCCAATTTCCCCTACTGCAAAAGTAGTGGGGTTGGATCACGTCATCTCTACAGTTTATTTTCACTCATGCATTCTCTTCCCTTCTAATATCTTTTTATCCAAATAGAGCCTTAGTAGTAGGCAGGCAGGAACTATGCAACATATAATGAATCATCCCTCAAGACTCAACTCAAATGGGTCCAGTTTCATACTTTACCACCCCAGGACCCATGTGAAGGCATTTTATATTTAGTGCCATTGGAGTACTTCCTACATGCTTCCTTATTTTTAGGGGGTTGGTTCATTCATCCATCCATCCATGCACTCACCCCCTCCCACTTATCTAACTATTTACCTATCCACTCATCTGTATACACACCCTCCCATAAATTATCTACCCATCTATCCATTCACCATCCATCCGTCCATACATCTAACTGTCCATTCATCCACCCATCCACCCATCCATCCATTTATCCAACCCATTCACCCATCCACCCACCCATCCACCTATCCATGCATCCATCTGTCCATCCGTCCATGCATCCATACATTCATATATCCATCAGTCGACCCATCCATCCATCCATCCATCCATCCATCCATCCATCCATCCATCCAACACGTCTACCCATCCACCCATCCATCCATGCATCCATCTGTCCACCTGTCCATTTGTCCATGCATCCATGCATCTATACATCCATTTATCCCCCATCCATCCATCCATCCATCCATCCATCCATCCATCTATTCATCCATCCATCCACCCATCCATCCATTCATCCATCTGTCCAACCATTCTACCCATCATCCATCCATCCATCCATCCATCCATCCATCCATCCATCCATCCATCCATCCATGCATCCATGCATTCATCCACCCACCTATCCATTCAGCCAGCCAGCCAGCCAGCCAGCCAGCTGTCTTTCCACCCTTCCACCCATCCACTCATCCTTCCACTCATCCATCCACCCAGAAGTATCCCTAACCATCTACTCTATTTCAGCTACATCTCTGAAAGGTCCAGGAATGCTTCAGTCAATAAAACCAAGGCCCGTGGCCTGGAGAATTCAGTCCACTGAACCCTGTTTTGGTTGGACTCTCCCTGGGCCTGTACACAGCAGGCATTAGATCTCTGGGCTCCAGGCCTCACTCCTAGCTGGGGTCTTCTCTACCTCCCTGCAGAGCCCGGGGGGAGTGTCGCTCCATCAGACATCCCCTGGACTGACCAGGGTGCCATTCTGAACCCTCAGAGCAGTTTGCCTGATCAGCTGCTCTTACTCTGGGCATGACCCTGAAGCTGGCAGATCAGTTCAGTACATGGTACCCAGCTTGAGACCAAATACTAATAGAAGACGGGAGGGCCAGAGATATAGGACGGCACAATGGGCGAGGCCTTGCATGGGGTTCAATCCCAACATCACACATACAGAGCCCCGCCAGAAGTGATCCCTGAGCACAGAAACAGAAGTATCCCTGGAGCACTGCTAAGGTCCCAAAAATTAATTAAAAGAAGACGGGAAGGGGAAGGGAAAAAAACAGAGTCCAGTTCAGTGCTGAAGTGTGCAAATAAAACCTGTCTTTACACCTCCAAAACCTCTGATTCCAGATATCACCCCCCTCCTCCCACCACCCCCACCCCATTAGCAGCCCCCAATTCTTGCTTTAGAAAGCCCCATTCTCCTCTGCGAGGTCTCCCCTCTCGGGATTCAGAGTCGTTCCCAAATCCATTTTTCAGATCCCTCTTCAATTGCTCTTTGTTCTTCAAGCTGCTTTCCACTGGGGCAATTTGCATCTCAAAGCTGGTGACAGCCAGCTCAGGGAAGGAGGAGAATGTGCTCGGGAGGGAGCGAGGCCCGCAACTTTATTCCATTTGTCTGGGCCTGGATTGACAGCCTGGGTTTGTGTTTTTCCCTTTTTTGGAAGAATGACTGCCTATTTTTGAGAGAAGTGAAGGCGACTCATCAGCGGAGACGGAGGTGTCCCTGGCTGCTTTGGTTGGCGGTGTCGGGATGGAGTGTGGATTGGAGGTGTTGGAGTGCTCAGATCCAGGATCTTGGGGTCAGCATTGCCCTCCCTGGCTTCCTGCCTCTCACCCCACCCGACGGGGTGCCAGTACCCTCCCTGAGGGCATGGGTCCCCAGTACCTCATGGCTTGGGGCCCAAACTCCGTGGATCACCAGAGCCCCAAAACCTGCCATACCTTTGGGGATCAGAGCCCCTTAGCTGTGTTCCTGTTAGCCCGTCACTTATTTAGGCTGGTGTCACTGCCTCCATTTGTGATGTTGTTTGAGGGCCTTGTTTCTGAGGGTGCCACAGGAAACCATTGACCTCGAGTCTGGCCAGCAGGCATGAGGGGACCTGCCCAGAAATAGCCCAGGGGTTCCCGGGAGCAAACAGCACCGCATCATGCAGGCTTCTTTGGGGAGGGGGCTCCCCAGCAATGTCTGGGGGTGCCAGGAGCCACTCTTGTGAAGGGTCTGAGGGTGTACTTGCTGTGGGGGTCCTACACCTCCAGGAACCCCCAGAAATTCCTGAGGTGTTGGGAGGGTCCCGTGGTACCAGCCAGGGTGTGAACACAGGTCTTGGTACATAGACCCTGGCCGCTGGGCTCTCCCCATACTGCCTCTGGTCTCTGAAAAGATTGGCTCCGAGCATTCTCAGCAGTGAGTCCCTCTGCACCCCAGGGAGAAGGCACCCACCCTTCACCTAGTCATTGGTATGAAGATAGTTGGGGATGCAAGTCCCAAGCAGCCTGCCCCATGTGACCCACAGGCGCAGATTGAAACTCTGAAGCTCATGGATTTGGAGGAGGGAGGGGGCCGGGCCCTCTTGGATGCCTGATGGTGCCCCCCCACCCCCAGGTAGCCCACTGCTGGCCCAGAGTTCCCCGTGGGGCAGGCTGGACAGGCGGAACCCAGGAAGGCTTCTTGTTGCATTGGTGGTTGTGCTCACGAAAGCTGGTTGTAGTATGACTGACGTGCTCAGGCAGAGGCTGCCATGGGGCCTGCTGGATTCCGGGTCGGAACGAACCAGCCAGAGGCCAAGCGCTCCACTGCCCGGCACCCCTGCCCAGCTCACTGGTGCTCCAATTCCAGCCTGAAGAGATGAGGAGGTTCCTGTAAGCCCAGATACCTGGTGGCGCCCCCTGGACACCCTCTATGTGCATTTCCCATGAAATTTTCCCTCTGCACCCAGGCACATGGCCCACAGAGACCACCCTGGGAGCCTGGGGGAAGGGGTAGTTCCAGGGGCTCTGGTACCCCTTGTCTGTGTGCACGCAGGCGGTCTTCCTGGCCCAGGCAGGCGGGCTCACCCTCTCCTGGGGTCTCAGACTCAGACCGGGCCTCACATCCCCTCCCCCCACATGCCCCACCCCTTCAGAGAACAAAAGGGTCCAGTGTGGGGGATGACTGAGGGCATGTGACTGGAAATAGACCCTCTCTCTGGGGTCCTGTGGGGCCAAGACCCTGCTCCGGGCCATTCCCATGGAAGCTTCTAGAACAATGAGCAAGTGTTCTCGGCCTGAGACACTCGAGGCCAGGCTCCGTCCCAGGAAGTTTCCATTTCTGGAGGCCCTAAGTCAGCCGGCCTCTTGCCTCCCCCAGGCTCTGGAAGGACTCAGGGGTCCGTGGGGCTGGGATGGGGACACCCAGCACAGCCTCTGGGGACACGACTGATGTCCTGGCTGAGGCACCTGCTCTGCCTGGCACTGCCTGTCCTCCCCCGACTCTCCCTTCCTTTCTGCCAAGAACATGATTTTAGTTGCTTAGCAACCTGGGCCTCAGTTGCCAAGTGGGTCCTCAGGTAACTGGGAGGGTCCTGCGGGGGTGACAGTGCTGGAGCTCTGCATCACAGAGGCAGAAACCTACAGTCCAGAGAGGGCAAGGGCCTTGGTCGGGTTGCACAGCGAACTGGTACCCTGTAGTCAGCCCACCAGGGGAGCAGAAACTCTTCAGAACCCTGTTGTGCCCCGCGAACTGGTTCCCTGTGGACAGCCCACCAAGGGGAGCAGAAACTCTTTAGGATCCTTTTGTACCCCGCCCCAGCAAGAGAAGCACTCAGCTTGCAGCACTGCCTTGGGGACTTTCTTCTAGAACCTTCCATCTACCCAACCTCTTCTAGAACCTTCCATCTGCCCCACCAGGAGGTCTTAAGGCTCTGCTAGACTCACATGCTCTGCTAGACTCACACACCAGCTGTTCCGCACACTTCGGGCTGAGAGTTAGAATTCTGTGCCTCAGTTTCCTTAGCTACAAAGTGGGAGAAATGGTAGCCCCACACCCAAGGCCATGCTGAGGGATCAATGATGGGTCACAGAAGGCTGGGATGGGTGCAGCTGGCAGGGGGCTCCCCAGCCAGACCCCAGCACCCTCCCCAACCCCTCTCTTATCTCCAGGGAGCTCTGCTTCATTCATTTCAGGCTTACCAAGCTGCGGACACAGTGCAGTTTCAAACTAGTATCTGCTTCTGGAACATTCTGTGCACGTCAAACAGCTTCTTCCCTTCTGGGGTGTCAGGGGTGTGGCACGCAGAGATCTACTTTGGCTGTTGGAAATGCCAGATGGAAGACAGCACACAGGTGACAGGAGTGTGTGGAATGGCACTCTCCGAGGGTGTCCCAGAACTGTGACCTGAGGGCGAGAGTGTGAGAGTGTCAGAGGCAGACATGTCAGAGCAGTGAGGATCTCCAGTGTGTTTGGGGGCCGGGGATGTAGCCCAGGGATAAGGAATATACCCCACATGTGTAAGGTTCTGAGATTGATCCCTGGCACCACCCAAAACAAACAAAACCCAGCAAATAAACAGCCTTTTGAAATAACAGCAAGAGAGTCACTGCGATCTGAAAATAGGCATCAATGAAGCTGCAATTCAGCTAATCCTATTAGGCCGGGTTCTTTGCCTGTGTTTATAAACCAAGGAAATGGCAAATTTCTGGGGCTGGAACGTAGCTCAGTGGGGAGGGCGTTTGCCTTGCACACGGCCAACCCGGGTTCAATTCCCAGCATCCCATATGGTCCCCTGAGCACCGCCAGGAGTGACTCCTTAGTGCAGAGCCAGAAGTAACCCCTGTGCATCGCCGGGTATGACCCCCCAAAAAAGCAAAATAAATAAATAAAATAAAATATCATGATTTAATATTTGATTTTCTCACCCCAAAATCAGAGCTTTAGTCTCCTATAGTTTCATTCATTTTTGTTTGTTGATTTTGGGGATGTCTTGTTTTGTTTTGGAACCACACCCTGTAGTGCTCAGGGCTTACTCCTAGCTCTGTACTCAGGAATCACTCCTGTCAGGACTTGGGGACCATATGGGTTACCTGGGATTGAACCCAGGTCAGCTGCATGCAAATGCCCTACCCACTGTACTATCATTCTGTCCCCCTAAAGTTTCATTCTTTCTTATTTACATTTTTTAATATTTTTAAGGTCATTCTTTTGTTTTATTTTGTTTTTGTTTTTGCACCACACTCACTGATGCTGAAGGATAAATCCTGGCTCTGCACTTGGGAATTCTGACAGGTTTGGGGGACCATATAGGAAGCCAAGGTTCGAGCCAGGGTTGGCTTCATGCAAGGCAAGCGTCTTACTGTTGTACTATCTAGTTAGGTTTTTATGAGATTTAAATTTGTGTTATCTTGAGATAAGAGCCAAATATAACTTTTGACATTAGGATACCTGAGTGTCCCTATGCCATTTATCATATATCCATTCTCCACCCTAATCCACAAGGGTAAGGTAAAGGTAAAGGCCCTCCCGTTGATCGTCGATTTGCTCGAGCAGGCCCAGTAACGTCTCCATTGGAGACTTTG
>JAOXYA010090702.1:0-11100 GCA_028565675.1 Sorex palustris
CCGAGAGTATTCGATATGCCAGACACAGTAACAACAAAGTCTCCAATGGAGACGTTACTGGGCCCGCTCGAGCAAACATACACTTACACATGAGAAATCAGTGTCTTACACACTGTATTATTTTAGCATTTTTAACATTTTGAATAGCAAAATCACTAACAAAAAACAATCACAAAAATATGCCCCTAAAATGACCATTCAAAGAGCATTTTTTTACACTATGATCACTTAATCACTTAACTTCCCGTTAGTCCGCAATTTGCTTGAGCGGGCGCCAGTAACGTCATCATTTGTCCCTGTCGCGTGTAGTGTAGCGCAATGGCATCTGTTCGCTCTGGGAACATGAAAAGCCTCAAACTATGAGAACTGAAAAATGAGGCTGAGCCTCACTGGCATTGTTCAGCTGAGATCTAACACATCAGTCAACTCTTTGGTCATTTGGCCACAATATCATTCTAAGTATTGATGGAATGAGTAGGCAGATTTGCACACATGGAGTCTATGAATAGTAATGAAAGACAGTATATACCAGCAGGCCTGACTCATTAGAAGACCATCTGTGGAGATGTGCTATGAACTAACTTGGTACATACAGTCATCTCCACTATCTAATTAAAAGATATTTTCACCAACCCAAAATGAACTACATAAAAAAAAAATGAACTGCATATTGTTTGGGGAGAGAAAAACATACCTGGTGGTGCTCAGGATCTGTCCTAACTTGTAGAGGTGTGAGCCTCAAGCTTTAGGGAAACCATGCAATGGCAGTGATTGAATCTGGGACTTCTTCATGCACAGCAAGTACTCTAGTCCTTTGACCCATATTCCCAGCCCCTGGGAAGACACTCTGTTCTTTTCATTTCTTTTTTTTTTTAATGTAGGAATACTGCTATTTATTCAGCCACTGATTAGCTGATTGAATTGGGCATGAACTCCATCTTACTTTTTTTTTCATAATTTTATTTTTTTCCTTCTTATATTTATTTATTGAATCACTGTGGAAAAAGTTACAAAGTTTTCAGGTTTAAGTCTCAGTCATACAATGATCAAATGCCTTTCCCGTCACCAGTACTCATTTTTTACCCCAAGAACCCCAATATACCCCCCTCTCCCACCCCTCCAATGTCTGTGAGGCAGATGATTTCTACTTAACTTTTCTCTACATTGATTACATTTATTATTTTGACAAAAGACGCACCACTACTGTTTAGAATTTTCCCCCCAACAATCAGAATTACTGAAAAGGCATTGTACAATACTTTGTTTTCTAGAGCTGGTTGTGAGAATCATATAATGATTTTCGATTTCTGAAAAGAGCCAGATAATTACGAGATTGGTTTCTGTGTGTCTGGTATTATGGCTGTGCTGTAGAGCCACTGGTGGGGGCAACTCGTGAATCTGTGAGGCAGATGATTTCTGCTGAAGAACGAGCAGGTACCGCCCGCCTTCCCATGAGACTGCAGTTGCCCCATCACTGCCGGCTCATACCTGGCTTTCCAATAAGCTCTGAGGCCATGGCCACCTTGCTGCCAGGCGGGGGAGGGGGGGGGTGAGGCAGAAGGGAGCAACACCCTTTTCCTCCCCGGGAGGCATGATGCTATAGTTTAAACACATGGTCCATTCACTTTTCTGCAGCAAGCTGCTGGGCTTTGGATTAAGTCCTTTTGCCTCTGGAGACATGGCCATGCTGGAGAGCCACTTGTGGCGGGCAACTTTTGACCTCAGTAGGGCATGAAGGACAAGCTGGTACCATCCCCCTTCCCATGAGACTGCAGTTGCCCCATCATCATCGGCTCACACCTGGCTTTCCTATAAGCTCTGAGGTGGTAGCCACCTTGTATGCGATCCAGATTCATTTCTGCCAAAAGTCACTGGGTTTCAAGACTTGTTTCTGAGTCTCCAGGATCATGGCTGTTAATCTGCTTGATCAGAAGCCAGAGAGGCTGCGAGTAGGTGGTGACTCGGGGTCTCATTGGGATGGGGTGGAAAGGTCTGGTTCCACCCCCATCTGGTGAGGCCCTATATGTCTCGTCACTGTGGGCCCAAACCTGACTGTCCTGTGGTCTCTGGAGGATGGTGGTCACTGGGCAACCAGGGGAAACAGGCCAAGGCATGAAACCTCCTATTCCCACCTGGAGTGTCCCAGAACTGGTAATCTACTGCAGGAACAGGACGCATTTCTGCCAAGTCTTTGGGTTCCGAGATTCACTTCTGAGTCTCTGGGATCATGGCTATTAAGCAGTTTGATCAGGAACCAGAGAGGCCATGCCTCCAATTATATAGCTGAGCTGGAGGTGGTTTGTGGGTGTGTCTCCCACATACCTAACTCTTGGCCGTTTACTTTCTTGGTAAACTTTGCCCCAAGTTTTTGGGATCTGGCCAAAGGCACAGCAGAAATTTCGGGGTATCTGAAAGTCTGACATTGCCATCAGGCTGCTGATGCACTCACCTCACAGGTACATATTTGACCTGTTGGCAGCACCAAACCCCCTCCCCTGACAATTTCTTGACTTGTGGACTTACAGTCTTCAGGACTGTTAGACAATGTTTTTCTTTTCTTTTCTTTTCTTTTCTTTTTTTCTTTTTTTTGGCGGGAGAGTCAGGGGTTACTACTGGATCTGCACTCAGGAATTACTCCTGGCAGAGTGCGGAGGACCACGTGGGATGCCGGGGATTGAACCTGGGTTGGCCACATGCATGACAAATGCGCTCCCCATTGTATTATCACTGCAGCTCCCAAGCAAAGCTTTTCTATCATTTTATGGCACCTAGCTGATGGCATGGGGTTGGTGTGGCTATAATAACAAATGCATGCAAAGGGCTCAGCACAGAGCTGGCATGTGTCATGTGCCACCTGCAGCTATTCGGGCCAAGGCAGGTGTGTGTGTTTGTGTACATATGTACACAAGCATGTCTATATGTACATGTGTGTGTTTGACATGTTCTTGAATCTCTTGGTTTAGCTGTGGAAATAAGCTAACCAGAGAAAGTACTTTGCTCTGTCACCCATACCTGTAGTCACTGGGGAATTTTGGGGGCAAGGTTGTGGGAGGGTGTAGGCAGGGAGGGTTGGGAGTAAGAAAAGACAATTTGGGCCATTGGTGAAGGTGCTCAAGGCATACTCCTGCCTCTGTGCTCAGAGTCACCCCTGATGGTGTTTAGGAGACAACCCATGGTGCTGGCAATCTGAACCAGGGTAGCAGCGGCAGCAGCCCGTGCAAGGCAAGCGCCTTCCCTCTTCTCTGGCCCAGTCACTCTGTTATTAAAGCTCTTCAGCTCTGGGGATGCTCACAAAGGCCCAAGGGGTCCTCAGCAGAGCCAGGATGGGAATCCAAGCTTGATGTTGTAGCCAGAGCTGTCTCCTTGCAGCTTTGGTCGTTGGCTTCCCCAAGCCCCAAGGCTGAAAGCAGCCTGTTTGGACAAGAATTCAGTTTTTGGTGGCTAAAACTTGCCCTCTCTCTGCGCTCTTCAGAATGCCTTGCTGGAGCTCTGCCATTTTGTCTTTTCCAGGCATCAGTTTGAGGATTACTGAGATTAATATTTGTCTCCTCCTCTGTGTGGGTCAAAGACCAGCAAGTTAACTATGTTCATGGCCCTAAGAGGCGCCTCATTGCCGACCCCCACTAGCTTGAGCCCCTCCTTTCTTCTCTTGACTCTTTCTCAGAAGTGTCAGCTGGGAGAACTCAATATGCTCTGGCAGGGAGTGGGGGAGCCCATCATGATCAAATTCTGAGCATCAAGAAAGATTCTGGCACTAGTGTTTCCCGCGTCAGTAGAGCCCTACCTGCTATACTATTGCATCAGCCCTAGTGTTTTGAATACTTTTTTTTTTTTAAGCTATATCTAGTGGTGTTCAGGACTTAATCCTGGCTCTGCCCTCAGGGGTCAGTCACTCCTGGGAGGTCTGGAGAACCATATGGGGTGCTGGGAATCAAACCCAACTTAGTCAGCATGCAAGGCAAATGCTCTGTTGTATAATCTCTCTGTCCCTCTGTTTCTAATACTCGTAAGTATCAATACTTAGATACTAATACCAACACACTCTAATACTCTAAATCTAAGGTTCTGGGCATCTGAAAGTTGCATTGATCAAACCCAGGGTTTCTGCATACAAAACAAGCAAAAGAGCTCGTTAGAAGTCTCTTTTCTTTTTCTGTTTTGAAGGAGACAAACCTTGCAGTTCTAAGGACTTACTCCTGGCTCTGTTTTTAGGCATCATCCTGGTGAAGCCGGAGAACCATATATGGTGTCAGGGATCCAACCTGGGTATGGCGCACAAGGTAAGTATCTTACCTGCTGCACTGTCTCTGGTGTCCTAGAACATTTTAAAGGCATATGCACACTCAGGAATGAGTTCGAATTTCAACTTGGGTGTTAAATAGTGTGCTGCAGGACGTGATTTGATGAATTATCCTCCTCCCTCTCCATTAAGCAAGAACTCATCCATTCATGAAATCCCAGATGCAAAAACATACAGTAGAGGAAAGGAACAACCCTCGCCACTTTATTTAAATCTTGTGGCGTTTTGGAAACTTTGAGGCCGGGTTTATGGAGCACTTCGCTGAGAAGCACAGTGCTCTAAGGGGGAGAGGTATTCTTTCCTGTTTAATATTCACACTCTTGAAGGCTGTCACTTTTTTCCCCCCTAAATTTTTTTTATCACATTCAGAGATGTTCAGGGGTTATTTCTGGCTCTACACTCAGAAGTTGCTCCTGATGATGTCCGGGGGGACCATATGGGATGCCTGGGATCAACCTCAGGTAGCAAACTCACTACCCACTGTGACATATCTTCGGTTCCAAGCGAACATGTAATCACTGACTTGAGAGTAAGCAGGTTGTTCTCAGTCTGTGAGAACAGAACCCAGATGCATCAGAGAGAGCCCGCCCTGCAGAAACCCACAGAAAACTGAGTTTGTGCATCTATTAAGGAGAAGTAGGTCACTTGCCTCTGTGAATGAGTGTGCACACGTATACACACACACAAACACATCCAAACATGCACATATACATGCACACACAGAAGGTCTCAGCTGCGCTGGGAGCCAGAAAGTGTTTCTGTTCCTCACTGTCAGTCTGATTCCCATTCCTGATCCTGCAGCTGTACTGGGTGATGGTGGTGGTGTGTGAAAGTATTGTAGTGAAGGCAGGTAAGCATTAAAATGCCCTGGACAGAGCTACTTGCATTCCTCAACAATACACTAAATTCATTTTCACTTGAGGGAGAGGAGTTCTATAAACCATCTGCAGGATTGAGCTTCCTTTTGCATGAGAGTCCTTGCCCAAATCTTGCTTGTATGGAGTGGGACCTTACCTATAGACTCAGGGCACTCTGAGCCCCCAGCTGTGCCACCAGTGAAATACATATAGGTAAGAACACTTCGCATCTTCAAAGTTTGTGAGCAATAAGACTGTAATGTTTTAGCATGTGGCTAACAACACCGAGTTCAGGGTTAGTAATTCATATCTGGCATTGCAGTTATTTTTTTAAAGCAAGTCCATAAGGCTCCCTCCCCTACATCTCTTCCCAACTCCCAGCACCCTCTCTAACAAGGTGAAAAATCTGTTCCTACTTCCTTTCTGCAAGTCCCCAGTGCTTTCTCTTGCCTCCTAAAGCTCCCACTATCCTCATCCCATATACAAATTCAAATTGCCTCACTCCTTGGCCCATCCAAGAGCTCACTCCTCCCATTCCGGCTCCCAACAACCACTATCCCATCCCCTCCCAGGCCCAACCCCTGCTCAACGGGGCTGGAAGCTCATGGTGTAGGTTGGTGGGATGGTGGCGAAGCCCACGTTTTTGGGGGACACATCGATGTCTTGGGGGGCCTGTGGGGACTTGAAGCGGAAGTTCTGCATGATGGTGGTGAGGAAGAGGAAGAGCTCCATCCTAGCCAGGCCTTCTCCAAAACAGTAGCGCTTTCCTGAGGAGAGGAAGCAGAAGTGGTTGGGGAGAGGCCCACATGCCCCCCACTTTCGCCAGGGTGCTGGATCGGAATAGCTGGGCCCCAGGGCTTTCAGTGCTTTAGTTCCCATTGAGGCTGAGAAGGGCATATGACCATGGTAGTAATGGGGATGTCAAAACCACGTCCAAATAGGTGGGCTGCACTGCCGCCTTCTGCCTAGGGGTCTGGAGGATTTGTCCAGTGGCCTTGGACAAATCTCAGACTCATCTCCTAAGCGGCACACTCCTCCCTTTCTGTGTCAGGGGGCTAATGAGGGCTTCGGGTGGGTCTATGAGCTGGAGAGAGATTTTAGGCTACACTTTAGGGAGGTGAGTAGGGACCAAAGGGATCCTGTTGGTAGGTGGGAGGTGACCAGGAGGCAGACAGGGTTTTCTCACCAATGGAGAAGGGCACAAAGGCATCATTCTTCTTAAACTGGCCTTTCTCATCCAGGAAGTGCTGGGGATAGAAATCTCGCGGTCTGGCGAAGAACTTGGGGTCCCTCAGCACGGAGCCCAGCATAGGGAAGACTTCGGTACCCTGAAGGGACAGGGAAAGAGCACTTGTTTTAGTTTTGGTCCTGCAGTGCTGGGGAGCTAACAAAGGTCGTTACATGCAAGACAAGTGCCAGTTTTGTTTGTTTTCAGATCACAGTTCATGATGCTCAGGAGTTATTTCTTGAGATGCTTGAGGAACCATATAGGATGCCAGGAGTTAAAACTGGGCTGCTCATATGCAAGGCAAATGCTCTTCTTGCTGGTCTAGTGCTTTGGCCCTTTGCTCTCTCTCCTGCCCCTGAGGAGGGTAAAACTTCAGAGTGGGGGTCCGTTGTGCTGAAAGCACCTAGTGTTGGGGGTTCTTTGAGAGAGGAGCTTTAGTGGACATTTGAGTAATTTCCCTGAGACAGGAAGTTTGGGGTCCATGGGAGTCCCTCTTTGGAAACAGAAGGCTCAGGGAACTTGGTGGTTCCTGTTTCCTGAGGTCAGGGCTCTGGGGGAGATACAGGGTTTGGGTATCCCTAATGGGATGGCTGAGGGAAGGAATAGCAGGGGCCATCTCTGATTAGGAGACAAAAGCTGGAGAATGCTTTTGCCTAAGGGAGGGGGAGCTGCAGGGGCACAGAGAGCAGGTATGGAGGTCCCACAGCCTGGGGTCAGACAGCACCTTGGGGAGGAAAAAGTCGCGGAACTTGGTGTCCTTGGTGACTCGGCGGGCCAGGCCCATGGGGATCATGTCTCCAAATCTCTGGATCTCGTGGATCACAGCCTCCACATAGGGCATTTTGGCTCGATCCTCAAACTTGGGCTGGCGGTTCTTGCCAATCACCCGGTCGATCTCCTCATGAATCTTGGCTAGGGAGAGGGGACAATGTGTCCGGTTAATGGAAGGTAGAGCTGGTAGGTGATATGCATGATAGCTGTGTGTGATGGGGCCAGTGACCATGTCCATGGCCAGATGTGGGCCACGTGCATTGTTGGCTCAGGGCCCTGATTTATCAGGTCATGCCAGAATCAGAGGCTGCAAGAAGGCAGGTTACAGGGAAGGGCAGGCGGGGGGCACCAGGTTGGCTCAGCACAGTAGCTATTTATCAATCAGTTCAGACACAGCCTCTTTGAGCAGTGGCTGTAACTTGGCTGGTGTCTCTGCTGACTATCTGCAGGGTCTCTGAGGCCCTTGGGGTCAGGCGGGTTTTGAGAGTCTGTGGGGGCCCCTTTCCTGGCCTTCTTCAACCTTACCCTCCACATCGGGGTGCTTCATGAGCAGCAGGAAGCCATAGCGCATGGTGGTGCTGACCGTCTCAGTGCCCGCGAAGAAGAGGTTCAAGGTGGTCAGCACCAAGTTCTTCATGTAGAACTCAGTTTTGGGGTTATTTTTCTCCTGCAGGTAGAGGAGAGCTTCAGGCTGGGGCCACAGTCCCTCTGGCATCTACCAGTCTCGAATACAGATTGGGAGAGTGTCTCCTCTCTGCCACACAACCTCTGCACTCCAGGACTTTGATACTGGTTTGACCCAAAATGCTCTTGGTTGCTTTTTGTCCAGCCTGTGTGAAATTATCATTTAGTTGTCCTTGTGTTAGGAATGTTTAGAAAGACAGGTTAGGTCAAAGATTGGAAGCTTGCAAAGTGTGTGCAGAGCAAAAGTCAGTTAGGATAGAGAAGGGATCATGTATGACAATAATAGTTGGAAATGATCACTCTGGATGAGATCTGAGTGTTGAAAGTAGCAAAGGCATATACATGATAATCTTTCAGTATTTCAGTATTGCAAACCATCATGCCCAAAGTGAGGTGTGGGGGAGGGGGTGCTCTAGGGACATTATATTACTGAAACTCAATCATGAACAACTTTGTAACTGTGAAAACTGTGTATCTCACTGTGATTCAATTAAAAACAAAATGAAATAGAGGGCAGGAGAGAACGACAAACAAGGACCAAGCTAGATGATGGACCCAGATGGCATGAGAGGACTCAGAGAGGCTAGAAGGATCTTCCTAGACAAAATTTTGTTTTGCTTTCTTGTTTTTGGGCCATTGGCAGTGGTCAGGACTGACTCCTAGCTGTGTGCTCAGAGATCACTCCTGCCAGGGCTCAGGAGACCATAAGCAGAGCTGGGGATTGAACCAAAGTCAGCTGCGTGCCAGGCAAGTGCTCTGCCTGCTGTACTATTGCTCTAATATCTTGTCCTCATGGGTGGCATCATTCCCTGATCCTCTCCTCTAAACTTTCCACTTCTATCCAGCATTATTTCCTGTCCTTACCCATGGACACTGACCCTCCGGGGAGACTGAACACAACTGTCACTTGTGTACAGAGACACTGGGAGGCAAGAACAAAGCGTGCTGGAGTCTGAGACCAGGACATGAGCCCAGTGCCCCGCTTCCGGGTCTCATTTCTCCAGCAGTGGTTTCTCTCTCTCTCTCTCTCTCTCTCTCTCTCTCTCTCTCTCTCTCTCTCTCTCTCTCTTTCTCTCTCTCTCCTTTTCCTCTTGTGTAAAATGGGGGCCAAGGGATGGAGGGATGGAGAGAGAGTACAGTGGATGGTTCGATCCTGGGCTCCCTGAGCACGCCAGGAGTGACTGCTA
The DNA here is from genome assembly GCA_028565675.1 of Sorex palustris. Classification (NCBI taxonomy): domain Eukaryota; kingdom Metazoa; phylum Chordata; class Mammalia; order Eulipotyphla; family Soricidae; genus Sorex; species Sorex palustris. The sequence continues at coordinate 9,028 of JAOXYA010090702.1, forward strand.
AGCACAGAGCCCGGATTAAACCCTGAGCATTGCTGAATGTGTTGCTTTCAAACAAACAGAATTCTCTCACACAGGGTTGGTTGTGCATGCTGACGGGGTGAAGACTGGCAGGTGCTGCTGTGGGGCAAGAACATGGGTGTAAGGTGTGCTTGCCCTGAGGTTTCTTGCCCTGGAACTGAGGTACAAGCGTGATGATGGGGCGATATTGGGAAACGGAAGTTGGAGTAGATGACAGTGGGGAGCTTCCCCCCACCCCCATCTCCCTGCAGGCCAGGTGGGCCATACCTCCTGCATGCGGATGAGGAAGGAGTCAATAAAGTCCCGTGGGGAATTGGGGTCCAGTGTGCGCTGGTTCTGTTCCACCTTCTTGGCTATGAAATCCTCCAGCCCCTTCAGTTCCTTAAAGGCTTGTTGCTGTGGCCCAGGCAGGTGCTTCATGACTGGGTAGAACATCTCATAGAGCTGCATGGAGGGAAGGAGGGAAGGAGGCTGAGGAAGGCTGACAGAACCAGGCAGACCCCCAGGGGAGTGGGATCTGTCTGAGGGGGGGGCAGAAAGAGGGGTTAGGTTCTTTCTTGGTGGATTAATTTGGGGGCCACAAAAAATTCGTCATTGATTTGATTTGTGGGCTGATGTACAAGGCAAGCACCTTACCCCCTTTACTATTTCTCTGGCCCCATAAATTGATTATATATATGTATTTTTTCTTTTGTCTTTAGTTCATATCTGACTGTGCTCAGGCCTCACTCCCGGGTCTGTTCTCAATCCCTGGCGGGGTACCAGGGACCATTTGGGATTTTGGGGATTGAACCTGTGTCCTCTGTGTGCAAGATCAGCCCTCTCTGCAGTACTAGATCTACAGCCCCAAGTGTTAAGTATTTAGGTGGGATGGGATTCGCAATACCCCAATGTTTTCACCTGCGTGAAGGCCGAGGGCCCAGTCCAAAAACTTTAGTGAGAAAGATTGGGGTGTTGGATCTTAGTGGTTCTGTTTGCTCATGGAAGTTCTCGGATTTTCAAGTGAGGTTGGGTTGAGAGACAACTGTTCAGGTGGGCTCAGGTGGAGACAACTGCCTAGGTATTTTGGGATCAAGGGCACAGTTATTAAAATGGGGCGGTTGTCTATGTTTTATAATGGGGGACATGCCTGTTCAGGTGTCCAGTTATTCACTTGGGGACATAGAGGGCATAGGACAGGTATTGAAGGGGCTGGATTGGGTGAGACTGGTTTAGGTGTTCGGGGAACGGCATCTAGGTGATTCCATGCTTAAGGGTCTTGGTATCCACCCAAATAGATTCAGACATTTAAGACCATTGCCTAGGAAAGCCCCTATCTAGAGAGTTTGACTGTGTAGATTGCAGGTAATTTAGGTGGATAGGATGTTTGTGAGACCAGGCATTCAGGTTCTCAAAAGGTAGGCTGATGGGGTCACTTGTCATAATTAAGAAATTCAAGCGGAGGGGCTGGAGTGATAGTCCAACAGTCCAAAGAAAAGAGTGTTTGCCTTGCACGCACCTGACCTGGGGTTTGATCCCTGCCATCCCATATGGCCCCTCAATCAACGCCAGGAGTAACTCCTGAGTGCAGAGCCAAGAGAAACTCCTGAGCATCGACCCAAAAAGGAAAAAAAAAGTTAAAATGAAAGGGCTAGAGTGATAGTAAGTTCAGTGGGTTGGGCATTTGCCTTGCACAAGGCTTACTGACTAGGATCTCTGGCACCCCATATGGTCCCCCGGCACTGCCCCCCCCAAGTGATCCCTGTTGCAGAGCCTGGAGGAAGCCTCCAGCATCACTATGTGGCTCCAGAGCAAAACAAAACAGAACAAAATTCATGTGGAAAGATAGAAAGTCAGCCCGGAGCACGTGCCCAGTGAGAACTCAGTTGTTGATTGAGTGTCTCCCCTGCCCTGGCATCTGGGGGAAGGAGCTGGGCATCTACATGACCCTGGAGACCAGTGTCCAGTGTCCAGACCCCATGTGGACTGGTTTTGCGGAGACCCTGGGCTACCTGGCCCGTGGACGTGGCTGTGAACTGGAAGCTGCCCAGCATCATGCGTAAGAGTGACAGAAAC
>JAOXYA010090711.1:0-11100 GCA_028565675.1 Sorex palustris
CCTGGACACAGCGGTGCCCCCTGTCTGCCACTGCCCCCACGGGGTGTTCAGAAAGCTCAAGTAGCAGCTGATTCTCTGTGACCCCCAGGGACCCCAGGTCCAGCCTCCCACTCCCTTGCCTCCAAACCTCCGTCCACTCTCCCCCACCCAGATTCCGTTTTCTCTCTAAGTAAGGGCACCTCATCGGGCACGACAACACAGCACTCTAAATATTCCCTCTTCCAGGACCAGGGTGAGAGCGATGTTTCAGCAGTAGTCGCTGCATGGGGCGTGGTTGTTCTTAAAAGCAAGAGCTCCTCAGTATGGACTGGGTGCTCACTGTCAAAGTGCCTTGGCCTGTAGGCGTGAAGGGGAACACATTCCTCCTCTTGTTTCTCCGTGGACAGTACCCACCCGTCCCCTCCCCCTCCAGGGGACAGCACTACCCACTCCCATTTCTCCACACTTACTTCTTTCGTCAGTCACACCTGGACCCCACCGGTGGCTTCTCAGTTCCCTGCATCGTACACCCTCAGCGATCTTCTGCTTCTGCTCCCTGATGCTCCCAACTGCCCCCTCCCGTACGCTGCAGGTGACCAGCCCTTCTGGGGGAGACCCCTCTGGCTCCCGGGCAAAGGCCGAGCAAGCCTTCCGGGGCACCCCGTGTAAAGCCACGCTCTAGGGCCAGCCCTTCTCAACCACCCAGAGTTCATTTGGAGTTCCATCTTTGTCTCTGGTTTTCAACGTGGTTCCAAATTCAGAGGGTTTCTCTAACTGGGGGACCCTCTGAATGGTAGCGGGGCGGTTGGGTGGTGTCTTCCACCAAATGGGGCTGGGGACAGAGGGTAGGGTTCTCATCCTGCATGTATGTCTGACCCCAGTTCGATCCTCAAGCACGGCCAGGAGAGATCCTTGAGCACAGACATAGGAGCACAGGAATAGGAACGAGGCCTGAACACTGCTGAGGGAGGCCCAACTCCTGCTCCCCGCCGCCCCCCCCCGCATCAATACGTATTGATTTCCCTTGATTATCAGCTGCCCCTATCAAGTGATGTAGTCTATTAACTCTGTTGCACAGGAGGAAACCGAGTCAGTTGAAGCGGAGGGCTGTTGACAAGTGCCCCAAACACCAGGCTGCTCTCAGGAAGCAACCCCCACATCATCCTCCCCCGCACCCCACCATGCTGCTAACCATGATGTCCCTTCCAACTGGGACTCCTGTCCCCCAGGCTCAGAGCAGAACCCAGCAGAGCCTGAAAGGGAACCCAGGTTTCCTCACGCCCCGCCCCCAGCACTGTCTGACACCTCTCATTGGCTCCTTGAGCCCAGTGCCCAGCCAATCCCGTCCTAGATGAAAGTCAAGCTTGGGAGCCAAAATTGGGGCAGCCCCCCACCCCCATCCGCAACTGCAGGGAAAGAAGCCAGGATGGAGGGTCTTCCCAGAGGTCACCGCCAGCCCTATCCAGGAATGATGTACAGGATGAGCTCCCCAGAGGGCTCCTTCTGTCCCCCCTCTGACGCCCCCAGCAAAGCCTTCTGAAAACGCTGACTCAGGGCTGAGTCAGGGGTCACCGTCGGGCACAGCGACTCTTCCCGGGCCAGGGTGCTGGAGGAAGTAGGGTTGTTCCCCTTCAGACAAGCCTGGGTCAAGACCTTCCCCACCTCCTGGCCGGGGCGATGGGAGCCAAAGGGCAGACGGGGGCAGCCAGGCTCTGTTAGCTGTGCCACGAAGGCCCCCCCCCCCCCGACCTGGCCCCGAGGCAGAGCCCGCCTCCGCCCCCTTTCCAGCTCCCCCGTCCCGTCCTGTCCCCCCAGACCCACTTCCTTCTGCATTCAACCATTATTTCCTGAGTTCCTGCTGCCTGGCGGGCCCTCCGCCAGGAGTCAAGGGGACGGAGGTGGATGGGGGCAGCCTGGCTGGGAGGGTCTAGGAAATACCAGACGCCAGATGGGAGCAGGGCTCCAGGGGAGGGTGCCCGGGGCAGGCGCAGAGCCGGGTAAGAGAAGGAGCAGGCCAGGGTTTGAGGAGCACCTGCCAGCCTCCTTGGCACCCCTTCCCCAGGGACACTCAGAGACCTCTTCCACAGCAGCCGGGAGAACCCCGAAAAATGACCCACCCACATCCACCACACACGAGGGACCCTCACTACTCGCCCCAAGTACAGGGGATAAGAAGGGGCACTGGCTGGGGTGTCCCCCGCCACCCCGGGGTTCCGTGGGAGAGGGAGCGCCCAGCTCTGACGAGTGCCTGCTCTCCTGTACCCACCTGACTGACCAATGGCCAGCCCCGGCTACAGAGCATCTCCCGAGAGCCCAGTGAAAGGCCAGGGACCCACCTGGGTGGAAGTGAGGGAGGGGGGCACGGCAGAGGCCCCGAGGTACCGGAACCAGTTCCCGGAACCCAAACCCAGCCCTGGGCCCTCTTCTCTGCAGTACAGAGTGAATCAGCTGCTGGCAGGAAAACCTGGGGGCAGGGGGAACCCCAGGGGTGAGTCAGGGCCCAGCCACACTCCACTCCTCCGTCTAACCCCAAAGATGATCATGGTGCGGGGGGGGCAAGTTGGGCCTGTGGCTGGCTGCTTCCTCCCGGGGGCAGGGGAGGAGGGAAGGGCCCCAGGCGAGGCCCACGATTCCTCTGGGTTTCCCCCAGGGCTCCTCGGGCCCTGAGGAAGGCAAGCAAAAGGCAGTGGGAGAGGAGGGTCAGCTGCCCCCACTCCAGGGAGCTCAATCTGCCCCATTCCTATCCCCTACAACCAAAGGGGCCAAGCTCTCCCCCTTCCTGCCTCTCCCAAGGCCCCTCCTCACTGCTACTCAGGCTAACCCCTCAGCCTATCCCCCGGTCTTCTCCAGGGCTGGAGGAAGTGGCCATGGTGGTTTGGACTAAAGGTTCAAGGCCGAGCCCAAACCCGGGATGTCCACTGGTGCTAGAGGCACCATCTCCCAAGGCAGATTTTGGACTTGGGTCTGTTGAAGCTGGGGTGGGGGATGGTCCTGGGGTCTCAAGGATCTCAAGGAGGTGTGTGTGTGTGTGTGTGTGTGTGTGACTATGTGAGAGTGTATGTGTGAGTGTGTGAGTGTGGATGTGTATGTGCAAGTGTCTGTGGCCGTGAGAGTGTGAGTGTATGTCTGAGTGGGGGTGAGTGTATGTGTGAGTGTGTGACTGCGTGTGAATGTATGTGTGACTGTGTGTGTGAGTGTGGACGTGTGTGTGGCTGTGTGTGCGCATGGATGCGATTGTGTGTGTCTGAGTGTATAAGTGAGTGTGGGAGTGTATGTGTGCGAGCGAGTGTGTGCGATTGTGTGTGTGAATGCTGAGTATGCGCTGTTGTGTGTGCGTGTGCGTGCGCGGGTGTATATGAGTGTAAGTGTGTGTGTGTGTGTGTGTGTGTGTGTGTGTGTGTCTGAGGGTTGGAGCCAGCAGCGGCTCCAAAGTCAGGCCTTGAGAGAGTGGTCTCAAAGGTCAACCTCCCAAAGTAGAAAGTTCTGAGGTCCCCAGAGACCCTCAGCCTCCCCAGCCTCCCATCCATGCCTGGAGACTCACGTGGCTGGTGACCATTCACCCCAAACTCCCAGGAGCGGGCAAGGAAGGAAGCCCCCAGCTCTACTTCCCACCCCCTGAGCCCCAAACCGCTGCCTCCCATCCCTCTCCCTCTGCCCCCACCGCTGCCAGTGCCCAGGCGTCCCTGCCTGGCAATGATAGGGGTACGTCTCCCCCCATGACGACGGCTCTCCAGCACCCGTCACCCCCACCAGGCACCAGAGCCACTGCTGGCAGAGGCAAGGAGAGCCATGCAGGGTTGGCACACACTCCCTCTTCACCCCACTCTCCGGCCTCTCCTCCCGCCCCCGATGGGGCCCAGCCTGTCTCCCTGCGACAGGCACCCCCCACCCCAGCTGCCTCCCAGGTCCTTCCTCCCACTCCTGGGGCCCTGACACCTGAGCTGCCGGGTCCTCCAGCCCAGCACGCCTGGCCCAGGTGGCCCGAGTTCCAGCACCCCCGGCCCTGCTCACAAACCTTCCGTAGTGTGGCACCAGAGCCTGGCAGCCAAAGCGTCCTCCTCTCATCCCACCCAGGCCCTCGCATCAACCCCCAAGTTTCTCCAGAACTTCTAGAACCTTCTGCGCTGGCCGGGGCCTGGGCCCCAACATGGTCTCGGGGCTGGCTGCTGGGACATGGCATCCTCCAGGCCTATCCGAGCTGCCTCTGAAAAGCTGGTCCTTGCATCACATCCTTCCTGGCAGTTGCTATGATCCTGAGGTCCCGGCCAGGCAGCCCGTGGGACCGTGTGTGTGTGTGTGTGTGTGTGTGTGTGTGTGTGTGATGGTATATCATTCACGATGTGGCTGGTGTGGTAGGGTAGGCGGTGTGGTGGGGGGGGAGAATAAGGGGGGAGGTTTTCCATTGAGCAGCTTACTAAGCGCTGTCGGAAATAAATCTCTCTGCCCACGAAAACCGACTGCCCCACTCCCTGCACACACACCCACACTCCACAGCAAACTCTGATCTAAGCCTCTCAAATGCTCGGAGAGGAGTCTGTGGTGCCCAGCTGACCCAGCTAGCCTTGGGGAGGGCAGCATGGTCTGCTCAGGCCTCCTCGCTTCTCCAGAAATCCCCTGTCTCTCCAAGCTGGATTCTCAGAGGGTCACTTCCAGGCTCTCTCCTCTCTCTGTCTCTGTCTCTCTCTCCCTCTCTTTCTCTCCCTCTCTCTATTGGTCTCTGTCTCTCTCTCTCCCTCCTCTTCTCTTTTTTTCTCTCTCTCTCCCTCTCTCCCTCCCTCCCCCCTCCTCAGCCTCTCTCTCCCCTTGTCCCAGCTGATTCCAAAGTGGGCGACTCATCCCCCTGCCCGGCCCAGCCCCACAGGCCCGTGGTAAGGATACGGGAGAGAAGTCCGAAGACAGCTCTGTGGGCTCTTGCACTTCCCTGGTGTGTGGAGGCACCGAGCACTGTTGCAGGCTCCCCCAGGTGTGGCCCTGGTGAGACAGCCAGCATCTCTGGGTTGAGTGGCACCATATTACCAGGTGAGGTGTCACTGGGAATGAACCCGAAACACCCTGAGCACTGCTTAGGAGAATCTCTCTCTCTCTCTCTCTCTCTCTCTCTCTCTCTCTCTCTCTCTCTCTCTCTCTCACACACACACACACACACACAAATATGAGAGAAGGGCCTGGTCTAACTGGCTTATCTGTACCCCCTAACGGTCTTCAATGGGGCTCAGCAAACATTTGGAGGTGGGGTGTCACTGTTCACCAAACACTCACCAACCTACGACCCAAATCACCACCACTAGGGGCCCAGCTAACGTGCTCCCAACACTCAAGAATGGGCTGAGGGATGCAGGAGGCAGGGGGAGCTACACCTGGAACTTGGGGGGATCGGGAGAGGCTCTAACCAGCCTCAGGACCCCCACCCCCACTCCTATCCCTGGGCTCATCCCTGTGCTCCCAGCCTGTCCCCGACAGAGAGTGACAGTCATGTGTAAGGGCATCAGTGCGGTGTTCTCTGCAAACCTCCCCCCCCCCCGCCCTGCCCTGGGATACCATCACCCCGTTTTACAGACGCAGCAACCACCTGGGAGGGGATGTGGGATCGACGCCAAGCTTTCTGACTACCCAACCGCGTTCCCCAGCTACCTAGGGCCCTGGTTCAAGAGTACCTGCCCCCACCAGGGCCAGACACCTGCAAAACCCAAGGACCTATACTACCTGGAGAGACATGCAGCAAAACTCCTGGGGTTCTCTTCAAACCCCAGAGGCCGCAGACCTTGACTTCGGACGTTGGACTTGGCGGTGTCTTTCTCTTTTTCCCCAGAACTGTGCACCTGGAGAGTTCAAGCTAGGGGTTGCCGGGAGAGGGGAGGGGGCCAGTCTAAGACCTCTCTCTTCTCCCCCCCCCCCACCGCTGCTCCTGGGACCTAAAGTCACACAAGGGTCTCAGAGGTGGGGGCTCTGGGGAAAGAGGGACAGAAATTGCCCAGACTGGGTCTCGGATGCCTCCAGGCCGCCTTGCAGACAGGTCCCCAGCCCCAGATGCGTGGCGGCTGCGAGGGTCTGGAACGCTGAGCGCAAGCCCCGCCCGCAGGCGGCCCCAGCAGGCGGCTCGGGAGAAAGTGCAACCTAAGCAGGGCCACCTGGGTCCCGGTGGCTCTCCCCTACCTGCCCTCACCTTCCGGGGTTAGAGGGAGAAAGGGCAGAGCCAGCAGGAGCCCGGGGGCGCTCCGGGGCGGCGGCGACCTCCTCCCGTGCCCCTCTACTCCCCCGGACCCGGACCCGGGGCGGATCGGAGCCACAGCGAGCCGGTGCCCGGCGGAACCAGACCCACCTGGGGATCCGGAACCGGGAACTGGGGCGCGCTGCCCTAGCCCGCCAGCCAGCTGCCTCCGGGGCCGACCCGTCTGTCACCGGTTCCGAGAAAAGTTGAGCCGGCTGCGGGCTCAGGACGACGCCAACGCGAACTTGCCTGCGGGCTGTCCGGCCGCCCTCCCCGCCGCCCCTTCTCACCTGCTCTGCGTTCCCGCTGGACGGTCCCCAGGCCCACGTCGCCCGCTGGCTGCCCAGTGAGCGTCCGACTGCGCAGCCCGGGACTCGCTCGCTCGCTCTGCTCTCTCGCTACACCCGCTGCAGAAGGCAACGGCCCGGGCCAGGCCCCGCCCCCGGACAGGCTCCGCCCCGACTCCGCCCCCGACTCCGCCCCCGGACCCTGCGGTCACGGAGGCTCCTCCCACGTCCGGCCTCGCTACTCTCCGCCGGGGCGGGGTCGCGGAGGGACACGCCCCCCTCACGGCTCTGGCCAATCCCGCCCAGAGTCCGCTGGGAGGCCCCGCCCTCTTCCCCGCCCCTAAGTGCTTCCTCGTTTATTAAAGCCAGAGGCCTCCGGGAGGGTCGCGCGCAGGTGCAGAACCAAAACATACCACCGACCCCACCAGCACCGAGGCTCTGTCCAGTGCGCCTCCGCCAGTGCCCCTAGGCCGCAGGATTGAAGCTAAGACCCTTGCAGGGGGTGGCCCCGGGCTCATTCCTCTTCCTAAGGATTCCTTCCTTCGGTGGCCGCCTCATTCTTCCCGGGGGCCCTTCCCAAGCCTCTCTGGCCATGAGGACACTCCCTCCCTTTCCTTAGATTCTGCTGTAGGCCTACTCTTGCCCACTAGCCCTCTTAGGGAGAGTCATGCCCCAGGCATGCCCTTCTGCGTCAGCACCTCCTTAATGCAGTCCCACCCAGCCACCCCCCCCAGTCCCCTTGGCATTCCAGACCTGGATAGGGAGGGGTGGAGGGGGAGGTAACTGGGTGCAACTGTGGTACACAGTCCAGGAGCCTGGAAGTTTCACTTTCCAAGTCCGGCCTCTATCAGGAGGTGGGCGACCTAGATCCAGGCACTTTTTTGAACATACTAGCAGTCACCACTGATGGGACCCTTGCCAGGGACCGGGCTCTATGCCAGTTGATGGAATAAAAGCCCCAGGCACTTGGATTCGCAGCTCGGGGCAGCGAATGGACAACCTAAGGAAGGCCTCAAGGGGAAGTGTGGTTTCTGAGACACTCACTGGAGGTGAGCCCGGCCAGCCCTGGACTCCAGATCCCAAGGCTGCAGCTGCTCTGGCCTGCCCGGACTGGCCCCTGGAGAGGAGGTGGCGGGGGAGGGGTGTGTGTGGGGACACCCAGCTGAGGCCCCAGGGGAGGAGGTGGACATAAGGTCAGTGTCAGAGGGTGGCTTTCTCCTAGAGTAGTGGCTTAGAATTAAGATGGGTCATCCAAGATCTCCAGACATCTGCATGCCCTGAGCCTGGAATCAGCCCCAGGCGGTCTCCCCGAATTGGCACCAGGCCCTTCACCTGGGTGCTGACAAAGCTGTTTCCCTCCCACGAGCTCCATTATGGGGAGGGATTACAGGCCCAGGCCAGGGGAAGAGGCGGGGGGAAGAGGGGAGTTGGTGGGTGCTGGACCCCAGCCCAGCCCTGTGATGTACCTAAAGTGCAGTTGAGGGACTTGTTAGGAATGTATTTCCTCTCTCATGAGCACGTCTGGGGAAGAACCTAGTGTCTTGTGGTTTTAAAATCTCTCCAGTTCTGCGTCTGAGAGGTGTGTGGTGTTGTCAGCCAGTGGGAGATCAATCACCCTTGATGAGAAGCACAAGGAGCCCCCAGGTAACGGGGACTCACACGCCAGCCGGGAGCCCACAATCAGCATCTTGGTGCAGCCGTGCGCAGGTCAGGAGCCTGGTGGCCTGGGGGAGCCACTTTGTCTGCAGTGAGCTTCTGGGGGGTTACAGCGGCAGCAGACACAGCAGGGACAGCACCTTCTGCAGTCTCCAGGTGGTCAGGGACTGTCTCGGACTGTCACAAACACTTCGCCTCTTCCCTGACACCCAGGGTGCTTAATAAATGTCTCTTCCCTGTGGCATCTCTGCTTCAGACTCTCACACCAAGTTAGAGAGGTGGTATGTGAACGTTTGCAACGACGAATGGTGTCCCTCCCAACGAGGGAACCCATCTTTCCTGCCCGGGAGGGGGGGCCAAGAATGTAGCAGCAGGTGGTCAGAGGGTGTCCCCAAGGCCAGACCAGGGGCAGGCATGGAGAACCGCCAAGCAGCTGTGTCTTGCATTAGGTTCTGAAACAGCCCCTCCAGCCCCCCAAAATAGATGCAATATCGCCTCCTCCTCATGCCCTTCACCAGGTGCTCCTTCCTGCTGGGGCTGTTTGATTGGCAGAGGTGATTGATCGCTGAGGGCAAGACAGCTGTGTCCCTTCAGCAAGCGTCCATCCATCCCCCAATGCGGACACTTGATCCCGGCAGTTCTATCTGTGACCCTGTCCTGTCTGTCTCTCCAGATTAGGGTGGAGGCAGCTGAGAGGCAGAGAGGGCATCTCCAGGATCACGACCATGTCCACCCCACCCACTGCCTTTCCCCAGCCCACGCGTCCTCTGCCGCGCCTCTCCCCATAGGAACCTATACCCTGGGACCAGGTCCTGTTCCACAGACACCCCTGAATGAACACAGACTCTCTCCACTGTTCCTTAGATCTCCACGTGGAACAGCCTATTCGTGTCTCACATGGTGGGAATAATGGAGGCGGGGGGGGGCGGTGTGCCTTTTTTTTTTTGCTTTTTGTTGGGGTCACACCCAGCGATGCACAGGGGTTACTCCTGGCTCAAGCACTTAGGAATCACCCCTGGCGGTGCTTGGGGGATCATATGGGATGCTGGGAATTGAACCCGGGTTGGTAGCGTGCAAGGCAAGCGCCCTACCCGTTGTGCTATCGCTCCAGCCCCTTGCCCTTTTTTTTTTATTATTGAATCACAGTGAGAAACAATTACAAAGTTGTTGATGATTGGGTTTTGGTCATAGAACGTTCTGGCCCCAGTCCCTTTATCCGTGCACATTTCCCAACACAGTGGGGCACCTTCTAAGTAGTCTCAGAGGTCCAGGGGACCCACTGGAGACTCTGGGTCACCCTCTGGATTCTGGGCAAGGGCTGCAATGCTGCTCGGGCCCTGTGGTTCTGGGGATATTCAAGGCCATCCCGACTGTGCTAGGGGCCTTCAGGGCTGCACCCAGCTTGGGTGGCACCAGCTGGTGCTGGGAATCGAACCCAGTTCGGGTGCAGACTCATGTGCCCAAACCACTGTGACCAGCCTGTGTCTGAGTTCTCTTTTTTTGCTTGTTTGGTCTTGGGGGGGGGTCACACCTGGAGGTGCTCAGAGCTTACTCTTGCCTCTGTGTTCAGAGATCTCTCGTGCCAGAACTCAGGGGAACACAATGGGAGGCTGGGAATCGAACCCGAGTACATGCAAGGCAAGTACTCTGCCTGTTGCGCTGTCTCCCTGGCTCCTTGCTGAGTTCTTTATCGAAATGTTCCGACTGACCTGGTGCCCTCCTCCCCCGCAGGAGTTAGGCTGTTTCTTGAGAATGACCCTATCGAATGACTGAGAAGGCCGCATGCAAAGCCAGCGTGACTGGGTTCTGCATTGTAGGAGTGTGTCGGTGTCCAACCGCAGCCCTCGGCCCACCCATCCCGAGGCTCAGCCTAATGCATTCTCTTGCTCCTGCCCCCCATGGCTTAGGACTCAGGTGTGAGAGCCCGCCCCACAGGCCCTGCAGCCCACCTCCCTTCCTTCAACCCCTCTAGGGCTGCCACCTATGGTATAGGTACACTCCAGAGCTGGGGCCTGGGGCAGGAGCTGAGTCTGAAAACTGGGCAGGGTCAGTGGGTCTTGCATATGCGGAGCACACCTGGCCCCGCCCTGCCCCATGTGCGGGAGTGGGGGGGGATGCTCTGGGCTGACTCTCTGGGTCCTTGAGGCTCCAGATGGCATCGTCCTTTGGCCTGCTCTCCCCAGGTCCTAAAAGAACCTGGCGCCCATGAAGCAGAAGTGACCGTCCTGGGCCGGAGGGCATGGTTCTCTTCACTCTGTTGTAGCTCTGAGAGCAGAGCTGTGTCTTTGCCAACACAGTTCGTCCCTTCCCAAGGGGTAGCCCCCAGTTTTGGAGCTTCCAAGGGGCCTAAAGCCCCCACTCCGCCCCCCGCTCCCTCTGGAATGTCCTGAGAGGGGACACCAGGGGCTGACTGGGGGGAGGGAGATCAGGGTGACAGGAGTGGAAGGAGTGGAAGCCTCTCAGATGACACCCCCCATACACACACACCATCCCCACCCCCTGCCCCCAGGAAACCCACAAGGCCAAAAGAACAGAGGAGTCAGGGGCTTGCGGTGCAGGGCATGGCTGAAGCTCACTTGCCTGGTGTAAGGCACGGGGAGATGCTATGACTGTGAGTTATTGCAAGTCACAACTCCCCAGCATTTTTTTTTTGCTTTTTTTGGGGGTCACACCCATCGATACACAGGGGTTACTCCTGGCTCTGCACTCAGGAATTACTCCTGACGGTGCTCGGGGGACCACATGGGATGCTGGGAATCGAACCCGGGTCAGTCGCGTGCAAGGTAAACGCCCTCCCCGCTGTGCTATCGGTCCAGCCCCCAGTGTTTGTTCTCATGTTGGGTTTGGGGGCCATACCTGGCAGTGCTGGAGCGATAGCACAGTGGGTAGGGCGTTCGCCTTGCACGCAGCCAACATGGCCGACCCGAGTTCGATTCCTCCGCCCCTCTCGGAGAGCCCGGCAAGCTACCG
>JAOXYA010090733.1:0-11100 GCA_028565675.1 Sorex palustris
GATTCTCTCTAGAGCTATTTTGAGGACCCTTGCCACTGTTTGTTGTTGCCTGTTGGCTTGGTGCAGCTGATCTTCCAGGTCACTGATTCTGTCTTCAGCTGTGGTCATCCTGCTGTTGAGGGCACAGACTGAGTTTTTTATTTCATCTACAGAATCTTTTATTCGTGACAATTCTGCTCTCATTTCTTCCAGTAATTTATCAATAGTTTCTGTCATGTTACTGGATATCTTTCTGGCTGTTTCATTGAGTTCATTGAACATATTTATGACTTCATATCTGAATTCTTTGTCAGAGAGGTCCTTTATGTGAGTAGCACCTACTGAGACTTCTGGACTCTTTTCATCTTTGTCCCCAAGTGGTGGGGAATTGCGTTCTTTCTTCATGTTGGCGTGTAGGTGTGGAGACTAGATTTCTTGTTATGACTAAATTGCCTGAGGCAGCATGAGCGGCTGCTCGCTGATAATTAGGCAATTCCAACTTCTACAGAAGCCATGCCCACTTCTGAAGAGGCCACTGACCCATGGAGACCTGGTGTGTGTGGGGGAAGTAAAGACTGGTTGAGGGAGAAGTCCAGCACAGCTTGGGGGATGAAGAGGAAGAGGCAGAGGCTCAGGACTGCTTTTCTCCCATGGTCCGAAAGGACGTCTGGGGGACTTGCAGGGAGAAATCCAAGTCCCAGGTTCGAATACCGGTGGATAAAATGACCTGGGTGGGGGAGAAGACCAGCACTGCTGGGTGGGGGAGAAAACCAGCACAGTTTGGGGTACAAAGAGGAAACAAGTTAAACTTGTTTAACCCAGATGATTATCCCAAGCTTGAGGTTGTTAGGAAAGGGACAATTTCCCACTCTCAAACTATATGATAGTAAAGGGAAAAAAATTGACACCTGAAAATGGTACTCCTTGTAGTAAAGATTATTTTTAGCTTATTATTTATGTAGAAACATGACAAAAGTCTGGAAACACAAAATATAAGTTACCCTTTCATAAACCACATCAAAAGATTTAATTAAATGTTAAAAGATAGAATTAGATTTGTAGTGATGAATTTAATATAATGCATGTCCTAGTAGCTTTCCATAACCCACCAGTTCCTTTACACAGCTCCTTCCTGGTGCCCACCACAAAAACTTTTTTATCTTTAACTTAATATATTTCTTAAGGATAAGTCTTATTCCACTTTAATAACTTATCCAGATTTCCTGTGTTTCTTTCATGTATGCACAAGATATACATTATTAAATTTTTGTTTGCCTTTTTATGTTATTAATATTTTATTACATATGTGTCTCAGTCAAGAACTCAGACAGTAGAAGAAACAACATTTTTCTCCCTTATCTTTGTCACTTTAATTCTGTTGCCTGTGGGAGATGTGACACCCACCAGTGAATAAGTAGGGTTCCCCAGGTGGCTCAGGTGAAAGGCAATAGTCTCAAGAAAGTAATCTATCACTTTACTCTCTATTCCACTTGTTTACCTGAAGAAATGTCTGGGAAATTTTGGACAGATGAAATTCTGCAGTAAGCACCAGCAGGATGCAGACCTCACTTATCACCAGTTCCATGAGGCAGTGATCAAACAACACTTGGATTCTACTTGTTCTGCCCAGCATGGGAAATGATCTCTGCTACCCAATTTCTCTGGGAGCCATGGAACACATGCTGTAGCAAGGAATTAGTCTCTGCAGGAAAGGAAAGTCAGTCCTAAAACTCATCCAAGCCTTTCAGGCCTGCTGCCTTTTATTCACAGAAAAAAAATTCAGAAATAGAGGAATAGTGAGGTAAAACAAGTTTATTCTGGAAACAAGAGGAGTGCAAAGGAGCAATGGGCATTTAAGATAGTTGGGACTGATAGTACAGCAGGTAGGGCATTTGCCTTTCATGCAGCTGACTCTGGTCCGACCCCCAGCACCATATATGGTCCCCAGAGCTCTGCTGGCAGTGATCCCTGAGGACAGAGCCAGGAATAACCCATGAGCATTGCCAGGTTTGACCCCAAAAGACAAAAATAAATAAGACTGTAAGCTTGTCTAATTTAAAAGAGAGTATAGTACTTTTGCCCATTTAACACTTTCAGAATAAGAAAATGAACTATAAAGTAAGCAAGTTTATATCTCAAGCAGATGGTGGTCAAAGAGGCAATGCAAGCTGAAAAAATCCACAACTCAAAAAGAGACACAGGCAAATGTGCATCTTCCACTGCCACATTAGCATATAAACAGTTTCTCCCACCCAGTTCATTGCTAGGGTGGTTGCCAAAGGGGTAAGCTTGGAGCTGTTGACAGTCTTATTATATTCTTTTTATGGCCTTTGCTTCAGAGACTGAGCTTCTCTGCCCAGGGTATCCAGCCACATCTCCTCTAAGAAAGTCATCTTCGCAACCTGATTATCAGCATCTCAGTGGTTTGCTGGGTCATTAAAAAATATAGAAACACTGGTTTAAAATGACGTTAGTGATAAGTTTTATGCATAACACAATCCCTCGCCAAACTCTCCCCAAGACATCCACTTCTTTAAACTACTGTCCAAGCATTCTGCTCCTCAATCTAATCAGTTTTATCTCTCCCCTATGGAAAGCTTCGTACTGAAAATCAGTTCTAGGCTTCTGTTGACTTTGGGCATTTCCTATACCCTTCTTTGTTTCTTTATATTCCATATATGAGATAGAACATACTGTCTCTGTCCTTTTCCTTACCATTGGGGTGGTGGCAGTGGTGGCATATACCTGGTGGTGTTCAAAGACATACCCAGTAGTGCTCAGGTTTCCTTCTAGATGTGTACGCAGGGATCACTTTTGGAGGGAACTGGTGATGATAAGTGGTTCTGGGGAATCAAACCTGGGTCCTACAAATACACCATATTGTTGTTCTGGCTCTTGTCTCTCTCCATCTAACTTCACTCAGAATGAGGCTCTACAGATACATGCTATACATGTCAATAAATGGTGTGATTGTGCCTTTTCTTATAGTTTTATAGTATTTCATCCTGTTTATGTGCCAGCGTTTCTTTATCCAATCTTCAGTTCTTGGATAGTTGAGTTTCCAGATTTAGGCTATTGAGATTGATGTTGCAAGGAACTCAGAGTGTAAATGTATTTTTTTCTGAATAGAATTTTTTGGCACTTGACATAAGTGCCAAGAACTTTAATTGCTAGATAATATGGAAGCTCAATTCTTACTATTTTTAGGTGTCCATCTTATTTTCTAAAAAGGCTGGGCCAATTGACATTCCTATCTACATATACACCAGCTCTGGCTGTTTTTGTCCTTTGCAATTTGTGGCAAACTCACAGCAGAGAGATGATATCTCATTACTGTTTTGATTTGCATTTCCTACATAAGTGAAAATGAGTATTTTTTAAAATATCTTTTAGCCATACCTATGTTTTCTTTTGGGAAATTTCTCATTCATATATTTTCCTCAATTTTTCCTGTAACATTCTATCAGTTCTTTATGTATCTTGAATATTAACCTTTGATCGGATGAGTAGTGGGCAAATATCCTCTCCCCATCTTTGGTATATCTTTGTATTCTGGTCCTTGTTTCTTTTACAGTGCAGTGACTTCTTAGTTGTATATAGTCCCATTTGGTTAACTTTGCTTCTGTTTGCTTGGCCAATGGGGTTGATTCATTTGAAAATACCTCCTACTTCAATAAAATGGAATGTCCTACCTATATTTTCCTCAAAATGATTTTCATGTTTAGGTCTGACATTGAGGTCTTTAATCCATTTTGATTTGTCTTGTATGCATGGTGTTAGATAAGGGTGTTTACTCATTTTTCTGCGTAACTGATTTGTTATCCCAATACCACTTGTAAAAAAAAGGATTTCTTGCTTGATTTTATATTTTTTGATTCCTTATCAATAACTAATTAGCTTCCCATAGACCCAGGGCTCTGTCTCTGGATTCTCAATTCAATTTTGTTAATCTGAGGATCCATCCTTATTCCAGTAACATACTCTGGAAATATGTATGGTATAAGAACTGCCCCCACACCCCTGACATACACATAACTAAAACAAACCTGGAGGTGGGGGGAGAAGAATATGGGAGATTTGTCTTTCCCTTACTTTAAACTGTACTAGTAAGCTGTAATTATCAAAACAGTGTGGTACTGGAATAAAATAGACATTGAAATGTTATTTCTTTCAAAAGCCAAAAGACCGTTACACTTTCTTTTCTTTTTTTTTTCTTTTTGGGTCACACCAGACAGTTTCACAGGGGATACTACTGGCTCATGCACATAGAAAATACTCTGGGTGGTGCTTGGGGGACCATATGGGATGCTGGGAATCTAACCTGGGACAGCCATATACAAGGCAGATGCCCTACCCACTTTGCTATCAATCCAGCACCAGGCTATTACACTTTTAAAGCATGTTTTCTCCAACATACATTTCCAGTGCCAACCTGCCAACCTTAGTAATGATTGACAATTAATCCCATCTTAGTGTATTATTAGACTTGTCAAAGTATCACTTAACATAAAAGTTTCATTACTATTTCAAAATAATTATTTATTAGACAAAGTTTGAAATATTCTAGAGTTAATCTTCCTATAATATCATGCTGTTTCAAAGCACTTAGATTTCTTACCTCTTACACATAAATGAACTTAATAATATAACTGAACTTCATCATACTTCCTTTTGCTCTTTTGTAAAATGGAGTTAATGATGCTAACTATGTAAGGTGTTGTGAGCATAAAATGGGAAATAGTATGTACTCAATAAATCAGCTCTCTGTTCTCTTTCTACTGATCAATTTATCAAGAGGGAACTGATTTTAAAGTTACTTTTAACAATTACTTTAAATAGCCTTTATTTGGTGCTCCTCCATTCTCTATCTGAGCTGCCTTTTCCCATAGCATGTGTGGCTGGCCTCCAAGCCAAGGAGCAAAATTCCTGGTACTAATCTCGGCCATTCTTGGGTGTTAGTCTCCTATTTTGTTACATTATGTTCCCCAGATGAATGCAGTCTTTCTATGTCTATCCCTCTCTTTCTGACTCATTTCTCTTAACATGAGCATCTCCCGTTTTAATACTTCACATACCCTTGTCCTATTATTCTATACATTACAATTAATCATCTAGTAGTTGTCCTTCTTCTGACTTGCTTCAGTTAACATGATATCCTCCAGTTCCATGCAGGTTATAATGAATTGCATTATTTCATCATTCCTTGCATTGGCATAGTACTTCACTGGATACACAAAATATTTTGGTATGACTCATCCACTCCAGGAAAAACTAGGGAACTTGGGGGGCAAGCAAAGTAGTGAAAAATGACTGGGGAAGATGTGGTTTTGAGGCATCCTTGTTTCAGCGCCAGATGTCATTGTCATGTTATCATCCCATGATGACAGGGGCTCCCCTGGTGCATTTGGGGCCAATGATCGTTCTCCTGGCCAATGGATGAAGCAACAGGGCCACAACCTGGTAACTAGTGGTCGGTAATCAGTGGCCCTTTATTCAAATCTATGAAGATTATTAAAGAGAAATTGTGAAGGGCTTGGGGGGCAGCAATTAAACATAGTTGTCGCTAAAGATTAACATAAGCAATAAAGAGATGTAAAGGCTTACCTTTAGAAGTTCTGCTAGGAGATCCACCCAAGGGCAGAATATCACCTAGGGGCTCTAGCACTGTAGACTCAACTAGAAGATCTGCAAAAGGTCAGAAGTCCCTCTCAAGGCATATTGCTTTCTCCTTTCCTTTGCTAGTAATCCATTTAAACAATCACATTAACTTTACTTCTTAATATTTCTAGTCATTTTAACCCAAACATGAAAGCTTGTAAATATCTCACAGTGATTCAATAAAATTTAAATATTTAAATATTGTTAGAATTAATGCTCTGTCCAACAGAGCATGTATATGTTCATTTCTCCATTACATCTTTGTTCTGAGCATTATTTTAAAGGGGGATTTCCTGCAAACTTTTAGCACAGTGATAGATTAACATTTTGTCATAAAACATACTAAGGACCAAGGAGTAAGGGAACTTGGACACATCAGTGGTGTAGAGGTGTGGTATATGTATGTATCTAAACCATAGAGCCAACAACGCTAAGCATGAATTTCAAACTGTAACAACCAATAAATAGTCATTTTATCTAAACACAGCAAGAGATATAGGCATTTTCTATACCCTAGATTAAGCTTAAAGTGGTTATTCCTGGGGAAATCTCACTATATTTCCCAGTCTATAGTCCTCAGGCCAGGTTTGTTTTTCCTAACCCAAAACAGGGTTCTTATTCAGTTATTTCTTTTTTGTGTCATAACAGAGTTTGTTCCATGACTGTACTTTTAATTTATCATACTTCTTGTGTCAGTCCCTTTCGAAACCAGAGTAGTTTATGACTTGCCCTTGGTACATCCAAGTCCCTCTGCAAGATCCACCTTTTGGGGTGTTAGGAACTAAGGTCAATCTAAGGGCAAATGAGGCTTCAATCAAGTAAATATGATGGATGCCCAGGAGTAAATATTATTCTGAATCAATTAACTCCCATGTTACAAAATTGTCTTCCTGTTTCTATACATAAAAGGGCATTGCTCTAAAATGAAATGATATAAAGGATACAAAGGAAAAAGAAAAAGCAATATTTCATTTAAATATACAAAATCCAGAGCCATCAGAATGTTAGACTTTACAGGTTATAGTGTGTGATTTGGAGATACTTGCAACTAACAGATAGGGGAAGAATAACACAGAAGAGAGATTAAGGATGACGATTGGGTGTGCCCAGTGGAATTGGCTGTGCTGTGGGAGCTCTGTGGTGGGTGTAACTCAATTAATCTAAGCTTCCTTCGGGAGGAGAAAGGACAACCCAAAGTTAAACTTAAAATGCTTGGAACAGAAAGTGGCTCAGTGAAGGAAGTGAAAATTGATCTTTGGATCTTCATCTAAGAAAGACTTTAAGCAGAGTGATAGGAATCTTAGTTTGAAAAGCAAATAAGCATTTGTGCCACCTTCTGGATATAATGTCCAACTTAAACTTTATCCTTAAACTCCAGGATAGTACTCTTTATGGTCTATTTTGAAATTCATACTTGTTTAGCTACATCTCTCATGCTGGCATGTCATGGTTCCTGGTTTGACCATCAGACCTGCATATCTGATCCTCTCTCTGAGGACCAGGAGTGATCCCTGAGCACATCCCATGTGTGGCTTTCAAACATATATATTCAATCATCAACAACACATATAAGGTCTCCCAAGTTTTACCAGAGTGATCAGTGATCAGGGATCAGTGATTCAGGGATCAGGGGTGATCCCTGAATGCAGAGTCAGGAGAAAGCCCTGAGCATCTCTGAGTCTGACTCAAAAATAAAATAGAAAATCAAAAGCAAAATGACCTTGTTTTGTTTTGTTTTGTTTTAGGGGACAGGGGAAGAGGTGGTCTACATGGTTATTGTCTTTCTTTTCAGATTGCAATCCCTCTAAGTCCAAAGACTTACTTTTCATGGGTCTATTGAACCTCCAGGTCCAAGCAGAATGCCTTGCACATTGTGGACACTCAGAAAAATATCTGCTAACTAGATAAAAGCAAGGCATATTGATGACCAACAAAACCAATGTTTTGTTCGTAGTACTAAGTTCTTAGCATAAGGATACACTAGAGGTATAACCATTACTTAGCTGTTACTTAAGTAATTTTTAATTTGGTGAAAACAAGTCAAATATGACATTTTGTTTGTTCTATTTTGATTTGTTTTGTTTTAGGTCCACACCTGGCTATGTGCAGGGATTACTCCTGGCTCTGGGTTCAGGGATCTTGCCTGGTGTTGCTGCAGGAACCATATGTGGTGCTAGGGATCAAATCCTAAGGACTGCAGTGTGCAAGGCAAATACCTTAACCTTTGTACTATCTGTCTAACCCCGAGTTAATATTGTTAAAATAGCCTAAAATCTATTTATTTATTTATTTTAATGTAGAAGTATTGCTATTTATTCAGCCATTGATTAGGCTGATTGAATTGGGCATGAACTCCACGCTTTAGAATATTCTTATTTTACTACTTAACTGCATCTTATTTTGTCATTGATTTATGATAAACAAAACACAATTCAAGCATTTATACCAACTCACAGACACACCAAGAGAACATACAAATGGATGCTACATAAGAAGAGTCAAGCTGTAGTGTCCAGTGGCCTGGATTTGGATGCTTCCATCAGACATTTTTATTCATGTTGGGGTTCTCACCCCACGGAGCTTACTCCTTCTTCTGAGTTCAGAGATCACTTCCCACAGTGGTGCTCGGTGACCATAAGGTCTGTTGGGGATTGAACATGGGTTGGGATCATGCAAGACAAATGTCTTACCTGCTGTACTTTCACTCCAGCCCTTCCATCAGAAATTTCTTTGACATCTAAGTCCTTCATACTCGATGGTCTGTCGGTGCACTGCTGCTTGTACCCTGGGTACCTGTGACTGAGAGCCTATTCTCAGCTTCTTCACTTTCAAGATCCATGCAGTGTCTAATAGACAATTATTTTTCCCCCACAAGCCCCATGACTTCAGGTTATTTTGAATTTTTTTTTCATCATAGTCTCTCCGTAAACATATGAATTGATTTCTTGCCTCCAACAAATGAAGAACTTTGTCTTAAAAAAATAGACTTTTCAGTTCATTTGTGTTATCTGGGGACTGACTGCAGAAAACAGTAGCTATGTATGCTCAATAAGGAAAACATTCTGAATGGGAAAAGGCTGCAAGTTAATGGAACTGTTTTATGGGAGCTTTCTTTATGCAATTGACGGTGTAAAGAAGCAACAAATTTATGAGGTTAGAAACCAATAGTTTAGAAAATCTATCTGGCCCCAGGCACTGACTTATCTGCTTGTATGCAACTGAACATCACATTTTCCAGTATGGTCATAGAGGTCACCAATTGCAATATTAACATCCAAAGTCTCCCAAGTTAAAGGGGAGGACGGACGTGCCTTCCTGTCATTCACATGCTAGGCACATGCACATCCTCTGTCTGAGCTCTCACTTGAAAAAGAATGAGCGCGTCTATGTGGGAAAGGGAGTGGTTTTACAAAACAACCAAAAGACTCTTGAGTTTTATTTTGCAGTCTTTGAGTAAATTTCCTAACTCAGGAAAACGGTCAGCATTTAAGCTAACCATGAAAAGTTTTATTTGATTCTTCTTTAAAAACAAACAGAGATACTGGGAGAAAACTCAAGAGTTCCTGTTAGCATATGCAAGGCCCCGAGTTCAATCCCAGCCACCATCTGCCCCTCTAACATGCTTCACCCCAGTAACTCTAGCTGTCACCCTGGTGGCCTTCTCTGAGCACTGTTGACCCCAAGCAATGCACCACTGGCCAAAGTACCAAACTGTCAGGATTGTATTGCTAGGGAGATCATGACAAATAGCCCCAAGTCACCTGACCTGTTGTACATGTGACCTCTACTGGAAGAGTTAGCCTCCAATATAATTTGCATTAGCACTTCAAAGTATGACCGAGTTGTCAAAATCGCTTTCTTATTTCTCACACTGTTTCTCCTCACTATTGTTAACAGTGGACAGCTGGTATTGGTTTGATGGAATACCATGACGGTCCCTGGGATCAGAAAAAAAGGTACGTTTTCCAGTAAACCAGATGCCTTGAAAGTAAAGGATGATGGTGCTGCAAAGCAAAATGCTGTTTTCAGAAAGGTCATGAGTGATGGCAAGGCAATTTTTACTGCATGCGATCCATTTTCTTAGACACGCAAATACAACCACAAGAGGATAAACTAATTTTGTAATGTTTTGATTTGTTTTGACTTTGGTACCACACCTGTCTCTACTCAAGGCTTACTTCTGGATTTGGATTCTGGTACATTTTGTTTGTTCTCTGGGCATCTAATTGTGCTCAGGGCTTACTCCTGGCTCTGGACTCGGGCCATATAGGGTTCCAGGGAATGAAACCTGGGTTGGCTGTGTGCAAGGAAAGTGCTTTACCTGCTGTAATATCTCTACAGTCCAAAGGATAGATCAATTTTCAGCAGGATTGCAAAGCTTATGAAGACACACTTACAGGAAGCTCTCTAGCACTTTGAGTAAATGGACTACACTTCACCCAGAATACCAGTTGGCAAACATCTGCTTATCCAATTCACCTCAAGAGTCCTGAACCCCATTATAACATGTGCTGGGCTCAAAGCTAGAGCTTTAATATATACTGAGTTTGACTCTATTATTATAGATTTCCTTTTTTATTTATTTTCTTTCTCTTAAATATTTTGTTAATTATTTTTTATTTATTCATTTATTTTTTGCTTTTGGGGTCACACCCGGCGATGCACAGGGGTCACTCCTGGCTCTGCACTCAAAAATTACCACTGGTGTTACTCAGGGGACCATATGGGATCCTGGGAATCGAACCTGGGTTGGCCCACATGCAAGGCGAACACCCTTCCCACTGTGCTATCACTCCAGTCCCTATTTTGTTGATTCTTAAGCAAATTCTTTGTCCACTGCATGTCTACAGCATAACAATACCTATCATAGACTACAGAAAGAAATTTCCCAGCACCTTTTGGGGCACCATTTGAATACTTTTGAATTCAATGGTGTCCTTGGAAGATTTAAAAAAATAAGGAAGAAAATATACTATGAGGAAGGGAAAAAGAATTGGAATACTTCATATTAGCATTGCAAGTGGTAAATGGGAGAAAATCACCTTAGGGGGAAATTAATTTAAGAAGGAAGTACAAACAAGATGTTTTCTATCCATTTCTAGCTTCACAAAGGAAAAAGTACATCATAATAAGTTAGAATTTGGTTCCTCAGGAACATGAAGCCTTAGAATTATGTTCCTGATAATGCTGTAAAATTTTAAGGGAGAATGGAGGGCTATAAAAACTCCAGGTCTCCAAGATTTCCAGAGCCAACTATAATTAGAATATTTTAAATGTTTAATAATTATAATCAAGGTTTAGAATGACAGACAAGGATGTAAATCCAAATTATAGTTCTATTTTACTGCTTGTTTTGAAAACATGAATTTATTACAATATAAAAGAACAATTTGAGTGTAATAGGAATTTGGTGTTTGTATCCAATTGTTTCTCAGAGGACCACTAAATTATGCACAAAGCTAT
>JAOXYA010090742.1:0-7500 GCA_028565675.1 Sorex palustris
CTCCATGACTTGGAGGCCAGCCGCACACTCTAGGGGTAAAGGCAGCTCAGATAAGAGAAGGGAGCACCAAATAAAGGTCAAAGAAGAGAAACATGATCCACAGTGTAGGTCCTAGACACGCAAACCCTTTACTGCAGGGCACCGAGTATCAGTCTTTTGTGGAGTGCGTCTGGAGGGGTTGTCCAGCAAGTAGGGCCTTCACCTTGCACGTATCTGCTGGGGCTCGATTCCTGGAATCCCATATGGTCCCCTGAACCCACCAGGACTAAACCCTGAGCACTGGAATCACTGTGACCAAAGATGACCAGTGTGACCACACCACTGATCCCTGTGACTCCCCTGAAAACAAAATAATAATAATAATAATAATAATAATAATAATAATCACAGTCCTCCTGTTGTTCATTGATTTTCTCGAGCGGGCCCAGGAACGTCTCCATTGGAGACTTTGTTGTTACTGTGTTTGGCATCTCGAGTACGTCACGGGGAGCTTTCCAGGCTCTGCCGTGTGGGTGAGATACTCTGGGTAGCTTGTCGGGCTCTCCGAGAGGGGCGGAGGAATCGAACTCGGGTCGACCATGTGGGCTGCATGCAAGGCAAACGCCCTACCTGCTGTATTATTGCTCCAGCCCAATAATAATAATAATAATAATATTAATAATAATGAATCTCCCATCCTAGAAGGTTCCGTATTCTGGTCATCAGACTCACCAGAGCTGGTTCCAGCCTGATGCTATACATTAGGTCTTGCTGGAAAGTGTTTCCATCTGCCCAGGAGGTGAGGAGGGGATTGTGTATCTTGAAAGTGTCCTCGAAGTCCAGCACATAGAGGAGACGAAACAGAGTGGACCCTGGGAGCACTTCCGGGCTCTTTCTTCCAGAGACCGAGAGAACGATCACAGAGCAACATCTGTGACCAACCACGGAATGTTCTCTATAATCTGCTGACACAGGTGGGATCGGACCATGTGCGCAAGACGGTTGGCGGTAACAGGGTCGATGCCCTCGCACGGGCTCTTTTTTATTAAAAAAAAAATTCATTTTATAAGGTGGTTCACAATATTTGGATGTTTCCATCCCAAGCTCCAATCTCTGCCCCAAAGCACAACCGAAAGAATATATTTCGTATTGTCTGTTATGGCCAACCCGGCCGACCCGAGTTCGATTCCTCCGCCCCTCTCGGAGAGCCCGGCCAGCTCCCGAGAGGATCCCGCCCGCACGGCAGAGCCTGGCAAGCTCCCCGTGGCGTCTGCGAGATGCCAAACACAGTCACAACAAAGTCTCACCATGGAGACGCTACTGGGCCCGCTCGAGCAAATCGATGAACAACGGGAGGACCGTGCTACAGTGACGTGCTAGTCTGTTATGGGAAACCGCTGAAAATGCTACCCCCAAAAAAGTATCCATAGAGAAGACAGTATGAAAATTGTTCTATTTTTGGCAGGGGCCATTAAGACCTTCTTTACGATATCACTAACATGTTGTTCAAGGTTGAGTAATGTGAGCTTGTGTGTGTGTGTGTGTGTGTGTGTGTGTGTGTGTGTGTGTATGAAACTATGTCACTGTCACTGTCCACCCATTGTTCATTGATTTGCTCAAGCGGGCCCAGTAACATTGTGAGACTTTTTCTGACTGTGTTTGGCATATCAAATACGTCACGGGGAGCTTGCCAGGCTCTGCCGTGTGGGCGAGACACTCTTGGTAGCTTGCTGGGCTCTCCGAGAGGGGCGGAGGGATCGAACTCGGGTCGGCCCGGTCGGTCGCGTGCAAGGCAAACACCCTACCTGCTGTGCTATCGCTCCAGCCCATGAAACTATATGTGTGAGTGTGTGTGTGTGTGTGTGTGTGTGTGTTTCTCTCTATGATTGGTTGCCTACGACTTGAACCCCATCCAGTGTGGTGTGGCCCTCTCGGAGAATGGGAAGGGAGTGTCTTAGGATGTGTCCAGGAATATGTTCACTCCTATGTGAGGCTCGGCCCGAGCGTGTGGGGAGCGGCCTTGAGCGTGGTGGTGGTTGGGTTGTGGAGGTTTTCAGCTGCCAGGGCTGGGTCCCTTGCAGGGGGCGGGGGCTCTCACCCGCCCCCTCTCTGGGGCACCCCGAGAGGAACGGCCTGGCACGGAGTCCGGTGTCATGACTGTGGTGGGCGTCACGTTGCTCCCATCTGGGAGAAAAGGGCCCTCCGTGGAGGTGAGCAGCCGAGGAAGGGACTTGCAGGCGGCCACCCGCCCCGCCTTGGTGTCAGCCACTGGCGTGACATATCCCATCGATGACGGCGGCTTCTGGAAATAATAGCAAACAAGAGATCAACGTCCCTCCATCCCCCTGACTGGAAATCAGTCATCAAGGCACCATGGGGAACATCGTTTTCTGAGAGTTTCCTGGGGCTCATGACTGTCTCCTTGTTAGGTCCCAACGAGGGGCGACGGGGCACTTTGTCCGCTGACGTTTTCTAAGAACTGTCGTCCCAGGTGGGCTGGAGCGATAGCACAGCGGGTTGACCGTTTGCCTTGCAGGACCAGAGTTTGATTCCTCCGCCCCTCTCGGAGAGCCCGGCAAGCTACCGAGAGTATCTCGCCCGCACGGCAGGCTCCCTGTGACGTACTCAATATGCCAAGCACAGTAACAACAAATCTCAAAATGGAGACGTTACTGGGCCCGCTCGAGCAAATCGATGAACAACGGGAGGACGGTGACAGTGACAGTGATCGTCCCAGGCACGGGTGGGTGGGGAGGCCTACGTCCATCCTCCAAGTCCCATGTTAATGACCCAGGTTCTGTCCGAATGCCCTCACCTCCGAGGACTTGGGTGCCCCGGCCCTAAGACAGGAATCCTTGTGTCGTCTTGCACAGAGCAGATATAGTCAATCTTGCCAGCCCTGGAGTCTTGGGTAGGGCCAGGCCATCAAACAAGGGTCCTTCTGTCTTTGTCTGCAGAGAACAGAGTTGCCCAATTTTTCCCAGGTCCTTGACCCTTTGGATAGACACCGGCCATAACACAGCATCCTTCTACCTCCTCTGCGGACACAGCACCTAAGCCCCAAGGGCACTGCAGCCAGCATTCACGTCCTACTTCCAGATCTTTCGTGCACAGACAGGAGTGTCCTGAGGAACCTTGGGTCTGCAGCGTGGTGGCCTTGTATGTTAGGCAAACATGGTGTTTGGGTTTATGGTTCAACTGACTGTGTGCGTCTCAGCGGAGATGGAAGTGGCGTTTTTGAAGTCTAAAAATCGCCGTGCAAGAGAGTCTGCCTTTCTTTTTTCTTTTTTTTGGGGTGGGGGGGTCACACCCGGCAATGCACAGGGATTACTCCTGGCCTTGCACTCAGGAATTACTCCTGGCGGTGCTCAGGGAGCCCTGTGGGATGCTGGGAATCGAACCCGGGTCAGATGCCGCACTGTGCTATCTCTCCAGCCCCTGAGAGTCTGCCTTTGATGACACCCCCAAGATCCCAGGACCTCAAAGAAGAGGTAGCATAATGTCCAGAAACAAAAAGCACCTTCTTGGGATTTCCGATATTAAATGCAGCATCCAACATGGCGGCTGGTCATCCAAGTTTGATGCAGTTAGTGGGCATGAAGGCCCTTCCCCACCCACAAAAACACAGGCCCGGGGGTAGATTAAATGTGTTTTTATTCACTTCCGAGATCCGAGCGCCGTCTTCGAATATTAGAACGCGCAGGGAGAGATCAGTAGGAGAAATCGGAAAACGCTTTCCGCTTTCCTTTGAAAGTCAGTTCTCGGGTTATTTTTAAAACAGCGAGCCGTGGCGTTCTCTTTTTGTCTCTTGATAAATTAAGGACTTGCTAAGTTTTTGTTTTGTTTTGTTTTCCTGGCCTAAACCACGACCCACAAAACCCACAGCCCCCCGTTCCCTGCGGCGGAAAACGTTGCAAGGGAAAAAAAATCATTATTTAAAAATCATTTGACAGACGGAACCAGGAGGTTGGTGTTTGGGTGGAGGGTTCAACTGTGTGCGTCTCGGCGGGGGTGGAACTGGTATTTTTGAAGTCAAGGGGGAAACAAAAAAATCGCCGTGCAAAGAGAGCCTGCCTTTGACGACACCCCCCAAGATCCCAGGACCTCAAAGCAAAGTCGCATAATGTCCAGAAACAAAGCGCCTTCTTGGGATTTTCAATATTAAATGCAGAGTTATAAATAGTGGCTGTGTAAGCGTTGTGTAAGAATACGGAAAACAAACAAGAGGAAAGAAAGCCTCAGGAAAAGCATCCCCGGTCAGGGTTCTTGTGAATGCTACCATAACGCACACGGCGGAGTTTGCCGTTGACAGGATACCTAAATAAATCAGCCGCATGAATCGGAAATCCAAACCACCTGACCTTCGTAAAAAAAATAAAATAAAATAAGGATCCGGCTGGTGTTTAGTTTCACCAATAATCTGATAAATTAGGATGTTGATATCTTCCCCAAAGCCATATGAATAGAAGATCATCTTTCTATGGGGTTATTTGGGTTCAGCTGAGGATCCGATGTGGAAATCCTTGTTGGGACAGACCTCAGTGACCCAAGACCTGTCCGTCCCCCTCCCACCCCAACGAAATGTGACTTGGTTCTCCGTGACGGAGACACAGCTGGATTTATAATGAGTTGAACTCAATGTTCTTGTAGTACAGAGAATTTTTTTCATTTCTGAAGGTCTATTCCTCCCAACGGGTCAGGGACCTGTCGGACTTGACCATAGGCAAAGGTTCTCATACGTTCCTCTTCAACACAAGTTTCCTGTAGGTCTCAGATAATGAATTTAATTTTTTTCTTTTTGACTTTTTCGGTCTCACCCGGCGATGCTCAGGGGTTTCTCCTGGCTCTGCGCTCAGGAATGACTCCTGGCGGTGCTCGGGGGACCCTACGGGATGCTGGGAATCGAACCCGGGTCGGCTGCGTGCAAGGCAAACACCCTCCCCGCTGGGTTATCGCTCCCATGAATTTAATTTTTTTTTTAAATGTTGGACCCTGTAGGGCTGGAGCGATAGCACAGCGGGTAGGGCATTTGCCTTGCACGCAGCCGTCCCGGGTTCGATTCCTCCGTCCCTCTCGGAGAGCCCGGCAAGCTACCGAGACTATCCCGCCCACGCGGCAGAGCCTGGCAAGCTCCCCGTGGCGTATTCGATATGCCAAACACAGTAACAGACAAGTCTCACGATGGAGACGTTACTGGTGCCCGCTCGAGCAAGTCGGTGAACAACGGGAGGACAGTGCCACAGTAGTGAGCAAGGCTTAGTCCGGGCACGCTCAGGGAACCCTCTGGGGTGTTGGTCATTTAACCCAAGTCAGCCGCATGCAAGACAAGTGCCCTCCCCAGTGTAGCATCTCTTCGGTCCCCTGGTATCTGCTTTTTTTAAAACGTAGACAGGCCAGGGAGAAAACTGAATTGTAGAGCTCATGCCTTGCTGGTGGGACTCTGGGTTTTCACTTTGCATCCAAATAAAACAAAAATCAAACTGTGTGTGTGTGTGTGTGTGTGTGTGTGTGTGTGTGTGTGTGTGATATGGAATGGACATACTTGCTCCAATCTGAGAACGTTACGGTTTGGAATCACCGCGAGAGGTTGCAGTTGCAACGCTCTTCGTGGTTGGGTTTCCGCCCTATAAGGTTCCAACGCCCGTCCCTTCGCCGGGACACGTTTCCCACCACCAGTGCTGCCCGTCTCCCTCCCGCCCCACCCCCAAATATCATAAAAAATAAAAGTTGTGGCACTTTTAGAGGAAGTCGATATTCTTGGCTCCAAGGATGGATTGGGAATAGGCATAATTGCCCAGTTCTCGATCCGAGCTAAACACGCCATTAATATTAACACACACGCAGGCCGGGGCCATCCCGGTGCTTCCTTGGCGTGCACCCGAGACAAGTTTCAGTCCTGGTGATGCATGTGGTCTCCCATGCCGCACTCTGCGTGATCCGGGAGCACAGAGCCAGGAGGAAGCCCTGAGCATTGGTGGTCTCTCCTGCTCACCCAAACAAGACAGTCTTTAATAGACACTTATTTGCTTTTTGGGGTCCCACCCGGTGATGCTCAGGGGTTCCTCCTGGCTCTACACTCAGGACTTACTCCTGGCAGTGCTCAGGGGACCATATGGGATGCGGGGAATCGAACCCGGGTCGGCCGCCTGCAAGGCAAACGCCCTCCCGGCTGTGCCATCCCTCCAGCCCTCCTTGCGTGTGTGTGTGTGTGTGTGTGTGTGTGTGTGTTGGAAGGGTTGTCCTGCTAGGTTGTCGAATCATGTGTAAGCACATGCTACGCTCTGCTGTTCTGGTTCCTCCAAGTCTACGGGGAAGATTTTCGCATTGGGAAATTTATAATGAAAAAATAAAATAAAGGAGCTCTTATACGCATTCATTTAAAAATCTTTAATTATGTCCTCCCATTTTTTTTAAATGTGAATGATTCTCGCTGGCATCATAGGTTTACAGTAGTGTTAATGCGTGTGCTTTGGAGGGACACAGTGATTTCCCCACCGCCAAAACGCTTAAGACCCCCAACGAATGCCCTCCTGTTTTATCCGACTAATCCCATTCTCTTCCTCATCCCCCACCCGCCATCCCCTACTGACTCCTCTTCATGATGGCCACAGTGCTACAATCCAGAGCCAACCAGGGTGTTATTATTCAGTGTCATCTAGGATCAAATTCAACAGCATTGATTCTCCATTTTTTTTTTTTTTGGTATCTCTATCCACCAGAGCTCAGTGAGAACATCTGATACCTGCCCTTTCTCGCCCTGACTTCTTTTGCTTCAGATGATACTTTCCCAGGGGCCAGAGCGATAGTGCAGAGGATAGGGTGTTTCCTCAGCCCACCTGCGTTGTATCCCCTGGCACCCGACATTGTCCCCCCGAGCCCACCAAGAGCAACACCTGAGCACAAATCCCAAAGTAAGCCCCCGGGACTGTGCAGGATACGACCTCAAATGTAAAACACAAGATTTTAAAGACACCCTTGGTTTCTATTTACACTGCAGCAAACTGCAAGATGTCATCCCTTCTCACGGCTGCGTAATATTCCACTGTGTCAACATCCCTCTACTTGGCTGTAAATATGATATGCCAGAATGCTCCGGATGCATGCACAGGTTCCCATTTCTGTCTCACGCAGGTGCAGTCATTTTAGGGCCCTGAGTGCTCACTGAATATCAAGTCTGTATATTTTTTTTTCCCGCCATGTACTTGCAGCCAGCCTTTCGGCGTCTCAAGAGAAAAAGGGAAAATCACATGGAGAGCGCCTGGTTCCGGCTTGCTTATCAATTGCTTATTGATCCATTGTGAAGAGTCTTTATCTATTTACAACGATAATGTTATATATCCCGTCAATATGCGTCACTGTAGTCGATTTCGTTCAGCATACATCTGAGGATCTGTTCCTCATTCGTTTGCTTCTTTTTTCTCCTACCCACTTCAGTTTCTTGAGATCTTTCTGGATCCCATGATTGGATTTTGGTTTGGGGGCCGCACCCCGGCGTGCTCAGGGCTTGCTCCTGGCTCTGCA
>JAOXYA010090758.1:0-11099 GCA_028565675.1 Sorex palustris
TTATATAATGGTCGAATACCCATCCCTTCAACAGAGTCCATTCTCCACCACCACTGATCGCAGTATCCCTCCCACCCCACTTTCCCCCATCCCACCCTGTCTCTGTGGCAGTGCATTCCCTTTTGTTCTCTCTTTGCTTTTGGGTGCTGTGGTTTGAAAAAGAGGCATTGAGTGGCAATCATGTTCAGTCTATAGTCTAATGTCAGCACATATCTCCCATCCTGGGAGGATCCTCCCAACACTCTTTATTTGGTGCTCCTTTCTGAAGTCGTGAAATTTACGTACAAATGGTACTACATGATGGAAAGTATCATGTTAAGCGAAATGAGTCAGAAAGAAAGGAACAGACATAGAAAGATTGCATTCACCTGGGGAACATAAAGTAACAAAATGGGAAGATTTTGATTACAGTTTCATTTTCCTTGATGCTAATAGAACTATTCAGGTATTCCAGATATTCTTGATCCAGCCTTGGGAGATTATAGGTATCCAGGAATTTATCCATTTATTCTAGATTCTCTTGTTTCATTTTACACAGACTTTCAAAGTAGTCTCTGATGATCTTTTAAATTTCTTTGGTTTCTGTTGTGATATCCACCTTCTCATTTCTGATCCAGTTTATTGGGGTTCTCTCTCTCTCTTTATTTGTGTCTTTCTAGTGGTTTATCTATCTTCTTTATTTTCTAGAAGAACCTTAATTTCATTGATATTTTGTATTGTTTTTTGGGTTTCCATGTCTGGATTTCCACTCTAAGTTTTATGATCTCTTTCCTTCTGCCTAGTTTGGACTCCTTTTTTTGATCTTTTCCTAAGATCTTGATCTGTCAAGTCAAGTTTTTATTTGGTCCCTTTCTTCCTTCCTGAGAAATGCTTGCAGAGCTATAAATTTTCCTCTTCACATGGCTTTATCTGTGTCCATAGGTTTTGGTAGCTTGTGTCTTCATTCTCATTTGTTTCCAGGTATCTTTTGATTTCTTCCTTGATATTTTCCCTGACCCACTCATTGTTCAACATTGATTTGTTTAATTTCCAGGTGTTTGATTTGGTTCTCTGCTTCTGTAAACGATTAACTTCTATATTCAGTGCATCATGGTCTGAGAAGATAGTTGATACAATGTTTATCTTCCTGATTCTGTTGATGTATGCTTTGTGGCCCAGCACTTAGTCTATTCTGGAAAACGTTCCATATTCGCTGGAAAAGAATGTGTATTCTTTTTTGGGGTGTATAAAGTCCTGTATAGAACTACTAGAACACTCTCTTCTATTTCTTCCTTCAAAGCCATTAGTTACTTGCTGAGTTTTAATCTTCTTGATCTATCCAGGGGTGATAAAGCGGTGTTGATGTCTCCAAGTACTATTGTGTTACTTGCCATGTCCTTCCTAAGGTCTGTTAGCAGTTATAGCTATTTGTCTGGGCCCTCGTTGAGTGCATATACATTTAGGAGTGTGATTTTTTTCCTACAGTACATATCTTTTGATTAATAAAAAATGACTGTCACTGTCCCTTCTAATCTTTTTCAACCTGAAATCTATGTTATCTAATACTAGTACGGCCACTCCAACTTTTTTGAGGGGGTCGTTTGCATGCAGGGTTGTTTTCCGTCCTTTGACTTTGACTCTGTGTTTGTTGTGATTGTTCAGATGTGTTTCTTGTAGACAACAAAATGTTGGGTTCTGTCTCTGAATCTATTTAGCCACTCTGTGTCTCTTAATTGGTGAATTTAGACCTTTGACGTTGAGAGAGATTATTGTTATGAGGTTTTTTTGTCATCTTTCTGTAAGGGTTTGTTGTGCTTGTAGGGGTTTGTCTAGTCTTACAGTAGCCCCTCTAGTCCTTCTTTTATGTTTGGTTTTGAGTCTATGAAGTTTCTGAGTTGTTGTTTATCTAGAAAATAGTTTACCATTCCTTCGATTTTGAGTGAGAGTTTAGCCATATAGAGTATTCTTGATGAAGCATTCATTTCAGTGAGTTTTATCACTATATCCCTCCATCGCCTTCGGGCTTGGAGGGTTTCCTTTGATAGGTCTGCTGTGAATCTAAGCGGTGCTCCTTTGTATGTGATTTCCTTCTTTGACCTTGCTGCTTGCAGTATTGTATCTCTATCTGTGGCATCCATGGTTCTAACTATGATACGTCTTGGAGTGTTTTTGTTAGGGTCTCTTTTAACTGGTACCCTTCGGGCTCCTCTATCTGGATGCCTGCATTGTCCAGTTCTGGGAACTTTTCAGCAATAATTTGTTTAATAGTGGTATTTTCATTGAGATTGTTTCCCTGACCTTGTGTTACTCCAATGATTCTAATGTTGTTCCTCTTGGAATCACCCCTAGAACTCTGATTCACTCTAGAGCCATTTTGAGGTCTCTTGCCATTGTTTGTTGCTGCCTGTAGGCTTCGTGCAGCTCATCTTCCTGATCACTGATTCTGTCTTCAACTGTAGTCATTCTACTGTTGAGGGAATATAGTTTTTTTTTTATTTAATCTACTGAATTTTTTATTCATGACATTTCTGTGCATAGTATTGCAATTTCTGCTCTCATTTATTTCCATATTTTCTCGATTGTTTCTTCCATGTCCTCCTTTAGTTACTGGATATCTGTCTCTATATTTCATTGAATTTATTGAACATCTTCATTACTTCA
This sequence comes from Sorex palustris, assembly GCA_028565675.1. Classification (NCBI taxonomy): domain Eukaryota; kingdom Metazoa; phylum Chordata; class Mammalia; order Eulipotyphla; family Soricidae; genus Sorex; species Sorex palustris. The sequence goes on from JAOXYA010090758.1 coordinate 2,641, forward strand.
TATCTGAATTCTTTCTCAGAGAGCTCTCTTATGTGAGTAACACCTATTGAGGCTTCTGGACTCTTCTCATCATCTCCTTGTGGGGGGTGGGGTGGGATTTGCGTTATTTCTTCATGTTGGTGTGATGGTATAGAGACTGAGATGTTACACAAGATTGCTGGGTATGAGTAATTTATCTGTAGCCGAGTGATCCTCTGCTGATCCAAAATTAGGCCACACCCACTTCTGCTGACTCCATGTCCACCTTCTGAGAGGCCATGCCCCCTACTGGTACCTGGTGTATGTGCGGGGTACAACCTGGGAGGGGAAGAAAACCCGGCATAGCGTTGGGGACGAACCAAAATAAAAGATTTTTTAGATACATGAAACTATTTGGGGGAGAAATGAAATTTTATTGAATAACAAATACATAATTAAAAATGCACTGTAGCACTGTCCTCCCATTGTTCATCGATTTGCTCAAGTGGGCCCAGTAAGGTCTCCATTGTGAGAATCATTGTTACTGTGTTTGGCATATAGAATACATCACGGGTAGCTTGCCAGGCTTTGCCATATGGGCAAGATTCTCTCGGTAGCTTGCCGAGCTCTCTGAAAGGGGTGAAGGAATCGAACTGGGGTCGGCTGGGTCAGCCGTGTGCAAGGCAAATAGCCTACCTGCTGTGCTATCGCTCCAACCCAATAAAAATGAATTATAAAAAACTATGGAGTTCTAGTTTCAATATGTATTTAGATATGAAGGTCACTCCTTCATCCCTTTCTTATTTTTTTATCATTTATGCATAAATCCTTTTATTTGTTTATTCCTTTTTTTGCCATTCATTTTTCATTCACTTACTTTTGTCATTGTACTTTCTACTTAAGTTTCAATCATCAATTTTATAATATAGCAGGAACTTAAATAACCTTATTAATTTACTCTTTATTTTGTTTCAAGTTGCAGTTTTCAATAACCTATAAGACTGTATTTACTTATGAGAATAAGACTGTATTTACCTATGAGAATACCTTTATTTTAAGAGGGGATATACAAAGTCTTTATGTCTATCTTCCCAAGCAATAACTTTTATCAGTAATTAGAAACTTATGCCTGGATCACAGAAATATCCCTGGGCACCACCAGCTTTAGCCCAAACAAACAAACATAAGCATTTAAATAAATACATTATATGCATAAATATTTTATATTTTGCCCCATATACTCAGTAATAATCATAGCTATATAGATAATTACTGGGGGTTTTATGCAAAGTGATTGGTTTACATGAGACAACATGATCCAGAATATAGTGATTGAATTTGTATTTGAATTTGTATTTGAATTGCCTCTCTCATTAGGTTCTTTGTAATAAGAGCAGATTTAATGTGTAATGACTTAGATGAAGCCATGTCTACAATTATATTTTTAACTCTTTAAATTGGATTGATGCTTTCTTTATTCAAAATATTAAATACCAACTTTTTGTGACTAGAAGACAATAAATATATTTATATTAAAAATATTAGTAATAATAAGACAGCAGAGCTGGAATTACAGCACAGTGAGCAGGGATTTTGCCTTGGTTATAGCCCAGCAGTGTTCAATTTCTGGCTCATCATATGGTCCCCCAAGCTTGCCAGGATAATCTTTGATCCCAGAGCCATGAGTAAGCCCTAGCAAAGCTTATTATGACACAAATTTCCACTATCCCCCCAAAATAATTAAAAGAGCAAATTTTCTTGATCTCCAGGATGAAGTCTACAGGGCTAAAACATCACTTAACAATGTCAGAGGAGATAAACATTGCTTGAGTTTTAACATACTGTAGAAGGTTACAATTTGCCAATTACAGTAGCAAATTGGTAGGGTAAAAAAGTAAGAATTCTCTTAATAAAACTCAATATATACCTGTGGATATTTATGAAAAAATTAACATAGACAAAAGTATTTCATGAGGAAAGCAAGCCTCAGTTTTGTATACATTGAATGAGAGGTATCTGTGTGACATACAAATTTTTTACAGAAAGATGGAGTTTAGAATATGCCAAAATTAATCTGAAATTTGCTTTCTTAATACATAATCAGTCACAGTCACAGTCCTCTCGTTATTCATTGATTTGCTCGAGCGGGTCCAGTAACATCTCCATCGTGAGACTTCTTGTTACTGTGTTTGGCATATCAAATACATCATGGGTAGCTTGCCAGGCTCTGCCGTGCGGGCAAGATACTCTAGGTAGCTTGCCGGGCTCTCTGAGAGGGGCGGAGGAATTGAACTCGGGTCGGCCTTATTGGCTGCGTGCAAGGCAAAACGCCTTACCACTATGCTATCTCTCCAGCCCATCCCAACAAAAGTAACAGAAAAAAAATAAGAGCTAGATCTATAGTACAGGGGCGTGCATCTACCTTGGGTTCGAGTCTCAGCACTTTGTGGTCTCCTGGGCACTACAGAAGTGATTCCTGAGAACAGAGCCAGTGGCATCCCCTGGGCATCACTTGGTGGGCCCAACACCCTCCCCCAAGAGTCCAAAACAAAATCATTTTAAGATGCTGTATTCAAAATTGTGATATGAAACTTAAAGCTAGTGTATCAGTAGTAAGTGGGTAAAGATATACATAACTAAAGATATAGTATGATATTAACAGAATAACACTTCAACTTCCCCCTTCTTTGATTTTACTTTAACCAAATCCTACCAACTGCCTATCTGAACTCAGTAAGCAAGGGAGATATGTAGTGGGTAAGGCTCTTGCCTTGTACAGGGCTCACCCCGGTTTGGCTCAATCCCTTGCACCATTTATGGTCCCCTGAACCTTGCCAGGATTGAGCCCTGAAGGCAGAACCAGGGGTCAGTCAATAGGAACTCCAAATGTGGCCACAAATGTGGCAGAATCTCATGCCCCTGCATCTGGCTGTCCTCACAGGGGCCCCTTGGGGGGGGGGGGTTGAGTTCCCTCCCCACCTGGAGCAGAGCCAGGGTAGCTGAAGACCTCTGAAATCCAGCCACAGTCATGCTTAAGACCACTCTTCACACATTCAGAAGAGCCTCACGCATGAAGGAACTGGCAGAGAAACCCAGGTGTGCGGGACCCGGGGCTGAGATCTCCAAGCCTGCTCAGATCGGGACTGGGCTCCTGCATCCAGATCTGCATTTGTGGCCACAGGACCTCTTATTGTCTAGTTTTCACTCTCTCGGAGAACTCAGCAGGCTACTGAGAGGATCCTGCCTGCGTGGCAGAGTCTGGCAAGCTCCCCGTGGCATATTCAATATGCCAAAACCCAGTAACAATGATGGGTATCATTTCCCTGACGCTGAAGGAGTCTTCAATGTGGCACTTGCTAAAATCTCAGGGCAAGGACGAATGGAGAATGGAGACATTACTGGTGCCTGCTCGAGGAAATCAATGAACAACTGGATGACAGTGATACAGTGATAAAGTGATGAGAACTTTGTCACAGATCATTATTTTGAACTATAGTAAAAATTATTATAATTTTTTTGAGTGTGTAGTCACTCACTCCTGGGATGGTCCAAATCTATTTGGACCAATCATGTGTGGAAGAAGTAACACTTTATTATCAGGTTCAAACCCTTAAGAAGAAATGCAAACTTCCACTTTGCGCTTTAGAGGAAGCCAGTTCTTTCGTAAAATGTCTGTCTACCCAGACCAGCCTCTTTGTGAAGATGCAAACCTAGTGAAGAGGAAAGAGAGTTTGATAGGCACTTACTCTTTAGAGAGCTTTCTTTTAAAATTCTGTAACAGTAAAGAAATCAAGCTACTCCTTAGAGATGCCTACTACAATAGAAATGAGCTTCAGCTCTCACTAACCTCAACTGCTAGTCATATAAAGGAGACAGCCATGGATCATCCAACCATAAATTCAAGCTGCCACGTAATTGCTTCTGTTTATATAATCTCAAATGAGACCAGCAGAACTGCCCAGGTAAACTCAGTCCAAATTAAAGAATCATAATCAAATAAAAGTTCCTGTTTGAAGCCACTAAGTTTTTTAAAATAAGCAATGTATAATTAGATAACATTCTTATTACTATGAAGTCACTTTCCTTCTTCTTCCTCAGTTATGCTGAACCAGTAACACTAATGTTGAATAAACTTTGAGCTATGGGTTAAGTAAAGATGTAGATCTCTAGTTAAGGTTGCCAGTTTGCTCACCCAAATATGCTCATAGGTCCTAAATAGCAACACTTCCAATCATCTTATTAATTCCATGACCAAAGACATTCCATGAACCATATATTTTATTTAACATAACACAAGCATTTCAAGTTGTATTCAAATGGATCTCTAGAAGCAACTCCAAATGCCTATTAAACTAAGCCTTACTTAGTTTCATTATCTGCATGGAGAGGTTGTTGGTAGTGATAAAATTTTTTTGTTCAGGAAGTTTTGTGAATAAATAGCTGCCTTTATATGATTATGAAGAGGAATTGTGGTAAGACTACTTGAAATTGTCCAATTTTAGTTAGTGACAACTATTTAAATTATTTGACTTAAATTTGGTCTTAATTTCAATAGTCACAGATGATTTCAAAGAATTTTCAATTTAAAGTAACTTACTTACTTACTTGGGTTGCTGAGAATAATGGCATCAGAGACTCAAAATAGATTTTCTCATGGCTGTGATATGCATTTTTGGTGGATATTTAAAAAAAAAACAGGAGCACTGTTTACATATGTTTGTGTATATATACACACACATACACACACACACGCATACACAAACACCACTCAAAGTGGTATTCAAGCATTATATATTTAACTAAATTCTCATTAATGAATTTGTAAATTTTGAAAGGATTTTCTTTAATGCAGATGAAATAATATATCATGATTTTAAAAAAGCTCTCTGTTGGTAAATGATCTTACTATAGCAAATTTTATTTGCTTAGTGTAACCAATGCTATTGATGCAAAACCCCCCAGAACTCACAATTGCCCAATACTACTGAACACAAATATATGAAACATCTTCTGAACAAGAATGCCAAGTTTATCTCTATTCAGAAAAAGCAGCTATTGCTTGAAGATGCTTCCAGGTTGCTTCTTTTGCCGGTACCAAAATGGTTTCATTTGCTCCTTTTCAGTTGGTGAGAAACACTGATTATCCATTACTATGTGATACAAATTAAGGTCAAGACTTTTAGCTGAGTTTCTTGTTCTGTCAGCTTTATTTCACTTTATTTACTATCATCAGATTTCACTAGGGACAGTTTTTCTTCTTTGTGTTTTATTTATTTAAAAATAATTTTTTAATAAAGGAAGTATTTTAGTGGAATAAACAGGTAGAACAATAACATAAGGACTGTGGCAGTGGGTCTTGGGCGCTTTGGTGGTGGTGGTGGGTGTTAGGGACTTTGTACATCAAAATCATGAAAGTTAACACTGTTGTAAATAATCATGTTATTTAAACTATAACAATAATAAAAATTGGAACGCAAAAATAAATAAATCTCAGAGTTTGCCAATCCTTTATTTTTTTTCCTTTGGCAGGGCTCTGAGAACCAGAAGGGATGTCAGGGATTAAACCTGGCTCAGGTGATGAGCAAGGCCAGTGCCCTACCCATTGTGACATCTCTCCTCAATCCCCAGAATTTACTAGTCTTAAAGCTCAAAGCCCTAGAAGACCTGAGTTTCTACTAAAGAAGCTTGTGGTTTGCTGTAATGATGTCTTAAATCATCTGTTATAATAAATATATGTTCCTGGTTTTTAAAAAAATAAGTGCTTTAGGTTTGTTCTCCCAAGCCTGTGTTACTTCTTGAACATGCATCAAGGCTTGAGCTTTCAAACATGTGTTCTCCCTTGACACGAATCTCTTTCTGCTTTTATGCTCTGGAGGAGCTCCTGCTCTTTCTTGAACACATATTTCGCAGCCCAGCCCCCATCACCCTGTATGTCCTTCTGAATAAATTTTGTTCAATAAAAACTACCTGACTTCACATTAAAAAAAAAAAAGTACTTCACTTAACCCTGAAAAATCTAAATTTTCTTCAGAGTTTGAAGTATTTAGTATCTCTTTCCATCTGGAAACACTCTAACTTCCAATTTATTCCACAAAGCTCTCCTATTTTTTTTTCCACTGCAAAATCTTTAGGATCTATTACTACAACTTCGCTATTTTTTTGGTGGGGGGTTATATCCTGCAGTGCCCAGGTGTTAGCCCCTCCCAATGCTTGGGGAACCATTGCATGTGTGAGATCATCTGCCCCACACATGCAAAATGTGTGCTCCAGCCTTTGGCTTAAGTCTCCAGTCCTTAAGTTAATTCACTCCAAGAGAATTCAGTCTGGCATCTCAGGCCAAGGGACCAGATCCCAAGGGGCTCAAGAGGTGATTAATGTTTGGGGCGGCTATGCAGCAAAATATAAACACTTAAGGGACACTTTAATATTTATACTCATGATAAGATGGCTAGTAAGAATAAAAACTGAGGTCACTTAAAGAGAATTCAAGGGCTGGGTCATTTGAACTTATTCGTTTGTGATTGAAGTGGAATCAGGAACAAATTTATCATCTCCCTTTGGTGAAAACATTGTGAGTTTCTGAGAACAGAGGTTACTGGTAAATGGTTTTGGAGTTATTTTAGATTGCCATATTGCCACAGAAGACATTGACTCAAAGGCTGGAGAGACAGAGAACTGGAAGTGTTGCTTTGTATATGTGAAACCCAGGTTGAATCAGGTTCTTAAGATCCCTGAGATCACCTCTGGGTGTAGCTCACCACTTACTCCAAACAAACAACAAACAAACAAAAGACACTGACCCTGACTTGACGACAAAACAATACTCAGCATCTAGCTCAGAGTACTCTAGTACATTCTCTGGCAAAATTTTGGATTTCTCTTGGTAATTATGCTGAATTTCCTTCTAAAACCACAAGAGAGGAGGAACCCTTGTCTTGCATGTGTAAGCTCCTGCTTTCAATTCTCAATACTTTCAATTCACGAAAATACATAAAAACAAAATTTTTGCATGGATGTATTTATGTAATTTGAGTAACAGAGAAATAAAAAAATCTCCTTAATGATGAATCTTTGTTCCTGGTCCCAATTTGACCAATAGAAGAGCAATAGTTCACCTGCAGTTGAAAGGCAAAACATGCCAAAGGAATATTGTAAGAGGCTGGAGCAATCCTACAACAGGTAGGGTGCTTGCCTTGTACGTGGGTGACCCAGGCTTGATTTCCTCTTCACTTATGGTCCCCCACCAGGAGTGATACCTAAGCGCAAAGGTCAGAAGACAGGAGCACTATCTGGTGGTGGCGTCAGGGGGGAGTGGGGAGGTGGTAAATCCGTAGGAAATGGAGTTTATTTGCCTTCTACCTTCCCCAACTTCTGCAGAAACTTAAATGATTTTTGACTAAAACTTGCCTCTTTCCAGACTTATCTTCCACCACTTAACTGCTCTGTTCTCTCCAGTTCCAGTCCCTTTACACTCCCCTTAGGTTTCAATGGTAATATTCTAGTCTAAGTATCTAGCCAAATTGCATGCACACGCCTTACAATTTTAGAACATCTTCATGTGTGTAAGTCAAGGTTCCAAACATACTCAGAATGTGAGTCTACTCATATAATTATGAAGATTTTGGCAACCCAACAAAATCTACCAATTTCTACCCAAAGATTTTGAGAATTGAAAAAATTCTCCACTCTACTACCTTGTGTAGCGATTTTCACGCCTTCACTTTCAACTTTCAACGACAAAAACTGCCACTTTAGGAGGGGGAGAAGCGGTGAGATATGGGATCTTCGTGGGATCCCCTACCTCCACAAGCAAGGCTTGCGTTCCAGCACTTCAAACTGTCTTCTAGGAGATCCCATTTCTGTTTTGTTCTTGGCTCAGCGGAACTCAGGGGTTACACCTGGCTCTGGACTCGGGGCTCACTCCCGGGGGAACATGTCGGGGTCCACAAGTCGCAAATTCACCCTAGTTGGCTGCGTGCAAGCAAGAGCCCCACCCGCTGTACTATCGCTGCGGCCCGCATCTATTTTATTTAACAGATCTCTGGGATTCCATTTCCAGTTTCGAGGGGGCGATGGGGCGATGGGGCGATGGGGTGATGGGCCCTCCCCGGGGAGCTCCGGATGCCTGCCTGCAGTCCCCGGGAGCAGGGCGCCATAACGTCTCGGGGCTCGGTTCAGACGTCGGCAGCACCCCCACCCCCGCTTTGTTTTCACGATCCAAACAGAAACACGAGCGACGGAACGGGGTGTGTGTGTGGTGGGGCGCCCAGCCTCGGGCCGCCCGCGGTCTCCCCGCGAGCACCCACGTGTTCGCACAGGGGCTGCTGCAGCTTCGACCGGACATCCCCCACCCGGCTCCCCGGCAGGTGCGCGGGGCCGCACGCGGGACCCTAGGCGCAGGTCGGCGGGTCCCCGCCCCTCCCAGCCCCCCCACAGGGGCGCCCTGGGTGCCATTTGGGCCCGGTCCGGCTCCTGGCTGGTGTCTCTTACTTTGTGGGCCT
>JAOXYA010090764.1:0-11098 GCA_028565675.1 Sorex palustris
CCGCCCACCTACCAGATGGTCAGACTTCTTCATCAAGATCATGAATGATCGGTTTGAGGCTCTTCATGTTCCTAGAGGGAACAGACGCCATTGGGCTACACTAGCACGTGACAGAGACAAATGGAGACATTACTGGCGTCCGCTAGAGCAAATCGACGATTAACGGGAAGTCAAATGATCAAGTGATTAAGTGTGCTTGTGTTTGGGCCACACTGGCAGTGATCAGGTTGCCCATGCTGTGCCCTCCAGGATCACTGCTGTTGGGAGTTGCATGACTTTTGGGGTGCCAGAGTTGAACTCAGGTTCCTGTAGGCAGGACAGGAGCCGGGCCTGTTTTACTGTCCCCTCTGTCACCTAAGCTGGTGCCCCTTGCCCAGTGAGTGGTCTCGGGCATCAGGGCCTTCAGAGATGCTCTGAGAGCATCTTCGGGGTTTGGATTCATCCCCTGAGTCAGAGCAACTATAAGTTACCAGTCGGGCAATTGCCAGAAGTCACTCAGGCACTGACCCTTCTTCATTCCCTGGCACTGTGCATCTCACCCTGACGGCCCCAAGGCTTGGGTGGGGGAGAGTAAGATGGGACCCCTGGAGGGGCATGGGGATGACGCACCAGAGCCTGGAAGTGCCAAGGCTTTGAGTGCTTTTGGGCAGAGGCAGCAGTCTGGCCCCTTCCAGATGCTCCCAGGTTGATGCTGCCCAGGATGCCATCACAGGACCTCAGAGTGGTGGGCCGTGTGCTGGAAGATGTTGGGGAACAGTGCCCAATGTATTAGAGATCCAGCAGAACCCCAACAGTGTCCTATTACGTTGCTCAGCTGGTCTGGGCACATGCGGCCAAGGATGACGAGTGTACGGAGATACACCCTTGGGAGCAGCCAGTGACTGTTCACTTCATTGCCAAATATACACATATTTTATAAAGGATCTCAGCTTTACAGGAAAGTCCAATCACATAAAGTTTAGCATTATTGGCCAATCACCATTCAAAACTGCTCTACCCTGGTCCAATCCCAATCAAGGCTAGATGTTGCGCTTAGGATGGCCTGCTAAGTGTACACAATAGTTTCTGTTTCTGGGTGCATGTGACTAGGAGGTTGAGTGAGGCTTAAAGCTGGACACCTGATACTGACACTCTGTTCTTGCCACATTTTTTTTTGCTTTTTGGGTCACACCTAGCGATACACAGGGGTTACTCCTGGCTCTGCACTCAGGAGTTACTCCTGGCGGTGCTCAGGGGACCATATGGGATGCTGGGAATTGAACCTGGGGCTGCCGCGTGTAAGGCAAAAACCCTACCTGCTGTGTTATCTCTCCAGCTCCCTGTTCTTGCCAACTTTGCTCAGATTCTCCTTTCTTTGGAGCCTCCCTTCTGGACAACTTTTCAAGGTCCGGTCTGACCTGCTCCAGTGCCCATCGGTTGCTCCACAAGGAGATATTCTCTGAAATGGGAAATGCCCTCAGGGCCTGCCTCTCTCTGGTCCACTGCTCCACACAGGGGCAATGCCACCTCTAACACCGTCTCTGTTCAGGGAATGAAACCAGGGTGAGATGAATAGCAGAGACCTGTCTCAGAACCTGAACTCACGGGAGACCACAGTAGGACCACATGCCAATGGCTTGGAAATTCAGCAGCAACGAATTTTCTGTGAATGGAAACCACAGGTGCTGCTGAGCCAGAAGTTGATAGGAAAATAGTGTTCTGGGCACCTGCAACTGTCAGGCACTGCCATTCTATGACTCCTGGTGTCTCTGTGACCTACGGGGTCGGTGGGCTCAAGTGTCCCCAGAGAATGGGCGGGTCAGAGTTCTAAATGAAAAACGTACACAAGAGGAGGAACTCATCTGTCAGAAATTGACGGTTATTCTCAAATACTGCCTCATACCCTAAATGCAAAACAAAGCACATTGGGAAAGGAAACGGCTGTGCAGGCGACGACACCCTTGCCACAGCTGTCCCCGCCCAGCCCCATGTCCACCCTGTGTCAGAGAGAGTCACCTGGATTCGCAGTGAGCTCTAGGTCAGCTTAGATGTTACTTTAAGTAATCCCAGGAGGGAACAGAGACCCTAGGAAGGTCCTGAGAGAGACCCTGAGAAGTGCTTGTGGCTAGAACAGGTGGGAATTGTGAATTGCATCTGCCCCAGCAGCTCATCCCCACCATTTACCTGCTGGAAGCTGAGCCAGACTGCCCGGGTCAGGGGCTGAGCCAACGGAAATACTCCCGGGCCCCACTTCTCAATCAGTGAAGTGAATCGACTCAAACGTTCCCAGGCTCCATTGCCAGGATCGGGCACTGCTGTAACTGGTGGAAACCTCGGCCTCCGGAAGCCTGAATTGGCTTCTCGCTGGGCTCTGCACTGTGGTCACTCTTGGCCTTTGACCATGCCCTGCATGAGCGCCTCCACCTACTTCCAGGCTCTCCTGTGCCCACATACCTATGAAGGGCCCCAAGCACTTGGGTTTATATTGCTCAGGCGTGGGCTCCAACCCAGCCGCCCCCGTCTCAGTTACTTGAATACCCCATTGTTTTCAGCCATACCAACGAGCTTTAAAGCAGCTCTGAGGATCTGTCCTGCATTTCCCAAGAATTAGTCCCAAGTGACTATTGGTAACTAAGCAGCCAGCCGTCACTAGCAAACACTGTCCCCTGAGCTCAGGCCATTCCCCTCCTCCTGCTACAACTGTTTGGCTCCTCAGGGTCCCTGTCCTGGGCTCCTCTCATTCTTAGAAGGGAGGTGGCCTTGTGCCCCACCTCCAGAAGCGCTCCCCTCTTCGGCAACCATTTTCGTGCTTCCCAGCACTGCTCTGGTCCCTGAGCCCCTTCCCTTTCCCTGTCCAACTCTCAAATTCAGAAACACTCACGCCCCATCCATAGGAGCCACTGACCTGGTGCACCACCTGGAGGTGGTGCAGGGCCCCTTTCTCATGTGGGCGCTGAAGCCTCCTGGGGGTACTCGGGGCCTTGTTTACCCTCAGGCCAGGTCCTGGACATCGAGGTCAGAACCTCGCCCACCCCCATATTCCATTGAACTCAGCTGAAGGCGAGCACAGGTGAGAAGGGTTCCCCTTGACTTTGTATTGAACAACCACCACCAAGCCTGCACAAATCACTGTCGTTGTCACTGTACCTGTCCTTCCTTTGTTCATCAATTTGCTTGAGTAGGCCCAGTAACATCTCCATCGTGAGACTTGTTACTGTTTTTGGCATATTGAATATGTCATGGGTAGCTAGCCAGGCTTTGCAGTGTGGGCAAGATACTCTCAGTAGCTTGCCGGGATATCCGACAGGCCTTATATTTTTTATTTTGTACTGCTTGTTTTGAATAATTCACTAAAAATAATCAGAAAAGTGTTATCAGAAGAAAGTGTGTGCAGAACAGTAGTTCACTCTTGTCAGTGAAATGAACTGGGCCTGATAGTCCAGGTGAGAGGCAGAGAAAGTGTCTGCCAGGGGTTTAGTGGCCGGAAAATTCTGGGAGAGCTTAATGCTGACCCCTGAGACTACCTCCTGTGCCCCTACTTAACTGTGGCCCCTCCCTACCCATCTGGCCCCCTTCCTTTGCCCCTCCTACCTGTCTCACACCTTCCTGTGGCCCTCCATGTTTATTGTCCAAGGTTACCTGATACCTGCTGCAGGCTGGCCCTCACCTCTCACTGTGCCCACAGGCCCTAGCCAGGGATCCGCCCTCTCAGCCCTGCAGACTCAAGACCTCTGGCATCTCCTTCTAGGAGGGTTTTCCTTCTGCTACCCCAGAGGGCAGACCGAGAGGATGCTGGAGGGACGTTCTCCTGACCCGCTCAGGTTCTTGGAGGACAACTGTGGGCTTGCCTATGTGGTGTGAGTTCTCTCTGGGGGCTGGGTTCGGCTGTAGAGCTGACTAATATCACAGTTGATGGTGGGCATAGGGGCTCCACTCCTTCCACTCTGGTATTTCCTTTCTGGGTTTGGTAAACACAGATGGATCTTCCATCTGAGGCCATGCCAAGGTTTACCAGTGGTGTGAGGATTCTGCTTGCCCGTGTGTCCTGCTGCTCTTTACCCTTCATATTTCCGTCGTCCAGTGACAGAGCTGACTCAGGGTTTGTCTCTCCCCACATGAGGACAGAGGGGATTTTAGGCCCTACCAGAAAACTAGACACTTCAACAGAAGCTTCAAGTTTCCACTGCCAGCTCTGGATGTAGACAAATCGGTCGTTAGTCACAAAGGACCAGAAGGAACAGAGCCCTCGCCCTTGAGTGTGACCTGAACGGAAGCAGGCACCAACCCACCTAGAAAGACGTGAGATTTTTTTCTCAGTGACCACTTTTTTGTCATTTGCTCATCACTGGTATTTGGTCTATGCTGCCCCCCAGGGCACTCTCATCCTCCCAATGGGGCTGGCCCAGTTTTCTCTGCTGACAGAGACAAAAAGTCACACATATTGTGATGCCGGTATCGGCATCCCTTCTTGGAGTCCTCCCAGCTCTCATCCAAGATGACACTGTCTGAGGCCGAGCCTTCTGCATGTTTCCCCACAGAGAGAAGCGGGCATAAGACCTCTGCAATGCAGGACAACTCCCCCACTGAGGACATGGCCCTGACCCTGTCCTGTGGGTTCATTCGGGTGTGTTCCAGAGAGACATGTCGAGACTCAGTCCTTTCTCTCCTCTGGTTCGGGTGCTGGTAGTGGCAGGTGACTCTGTGGATTCACCAGAAGATTCCCCTGCAAACTCCCATTGGCTTGAGTCCACAGACATGTAGAGCTCATCCCCGCTCTGGCATCCCCTGTGAGGCCTTTGTAGTGGGTAGACCTGAGGAGGACACAGCCAGAAGATGCCCCCGGGCCTGACTGTGGACACAGCTGATCTCTAGAGGCCTGAAGCTGACGTTCCATGGGACTCCACAGGCCAAGGCTTTCAGGGGTCTCTTATGTCATGGCAGAGGTTGACTTCTATCACACGATATGAGCTCCAGAAGTGATGAGGGGCTGAGGGTGTGACTGCCCTTCTCTGTCAGCCCAGGAAACAGTGACCTGTTTCTCTCCATCCAGACGTGGCAGTGGAGACTCGAAGCTCCTGGGTCTAGTTTTCTGGTAGTGCCTAAATCCCCCTCTGTCCTCTTTTGGAGAAAGAGAAAGTCTGAGTCAACTCTGTCATGGGACGATGGGAATGTGAAGGGCAAAGAGCAGCAGGACACACGGCCAAGCAGAGGCCTTATAGTGGTGGGAAACCTTGGCCTGGCCTCAGATGGAAGAGCCATCAGTGGTCAGCGAGCCCAGGGAGGACATCCCCTGGAGAAAGGGAACCCCTATGTACACCATCCACATTGTTCCGGGCAGGAGGAGCCCCTATGTGAGCCATACACAGTGAGAACTGTCAGCTCTACAACTGAAGCCAACTCCCAGAGAGAACTCACACCGCACAGGAAGCCCTCAGCGTTGTCCTCCCAACACTGGGCAGATCAGGAGAGTGTCCCCTCGCTGTCCTCCCACTCTGCCCTCTGGGGTAGCAGCAGGAAAACCATTCTGGAAGGTGATGCCCAGAGGGCCTGAGTCTGTAAGGCTGAGAGGGCAGGTCCCTGGCTAAGGCCTATAGGCACAGTGAGAGGTGAGGGCCAGCCTGCAGCAGTTGTCAGGTGACTTTGAACAGTAATTAGGGAGTGGCCACAGGAAGGGTCAGGAGGGGCCACAGTTAGGGAAGGGCATAGGAAGGGAGGGGCCACAGTTATGGAAGGGCATAGGAAGTACCCTCAGGGGTCAACATTCAACTCTCCCAGAACTTTCCGGCCATTAACCCCTGGCAGACACTTTCTCTGCCTCTCATCTGCACTATCAGGCCCAGATCATTTCACTGACAAGAGTGAACTACTGTTCTTCACATACTTTCCCCTGGGAACCTTTTTGCTTTATATGTTTAGTGAATTATTTATAACAAGCAATACACAATAAATTCTTTAGGGGCTGTTATTCTGGCAGGCTTGGGTGGTGGTTGTTCAACCCAAAGTCATGGTGGTGGGAAGGAGTAATGGTAGTGGGATTTGTGTTGGGATATCAAATGTAATAAATTATTGAGAACAATTTCATGAAAATAATGTTCTATTATTAAAAATTGCGAAGCGTGAGTGAGTGACAAATGGAAGGAGCTGACTCTCCGAGGATGCCCTCTGGGCCCTGGACACAGCACCGGGGGCATCCTCCTGACACAGACAAGGAGCTGAGAGGTTCTCTCCAGCACTGGTGAAGTCTTGTGTCCAGAGAGCAGGTGGTGAGGGCAGCGGCAAAGGGAGGGTCTCCCCAGGACCAGGCTTGATGTACAGGACGGGCCCCACCCACTCCCACCTGGAGCCTATATAAAGGGGAACTTCTAGAAAGTGGATCCTTTCTGTCCTTCATCTGCCACGGGGATGCAGCATCTCTGAGTGCCTTGTCCAGCCTCCCGACTTAGCAGCGTTGAAGACCACAGCAGAGGACAGCCACCGCGATCAGGTGAGTGGACTTTCAATTTGCTCTCAGGCAGGGGTGCAAGCTGGGAGCTGTTTGAAATAGGAGGTTGTGCTAGGAACTCTTTCAGAAGAGGAGGATGTGCTGAGGCAGGGCTGGAGGGAGCATAGCCATCCCATGAACTGGGAGCATTGAGTGTGCGTGTGGATTCCCTATAAAGTGCACAATGGGGCTCTGTGTTTGTGTGTGTGTGCATGTGTGTGGGTATATGTGTATATGTGCGTTTGTGTGTCTGTGTGCGATCAGGTGAGTGGACTTTTCATATACACTCAGGCGGGGGTGCAGGGCTGGGGACTGTGCAGGGAGAGGGGTATGTGCCGAGGCAGGGCGGGAGAGAGCATCACCACCCTGGGCCCCCTTCTGTGTTATGGCCCTCCTCCCCTCCCTCAGCCCACGCAAGAAGGGTGCCCTTTGTTCTGTGTCCTCGCTACCATGGGTGACCTCTGCCCTCAGCAACATCCCTTGTGGTGCTGTGGGAGATTAAGTCTCTTCAGGAGGGTGTCCCGGTTGGGAAGCTTAGGCCTCCAGTATCCCTGTCTGTGGGCTTCAGTTTCTGCCTGAAGCGAGTAGTGACCGAGTCTCTGTCCAGGCTGTGGCCTGTGGAGGGCAGAGTCCACACACTCCACAGCAGCTGCCCCCTGGAGTACCCAGGTCCCATGCCCCTCTCGCTGTCCATCTCAGGGTTCTCCCATGCTGAGGACCTTCAGCATGGACACTGGCTTGGGTCTGAGCTGGGGACGCAAATATCAGTGTGTCTAATTTGTCCATTTCTCTCTATCTCCTTGCAGCAGCCATGCAGAGCCCAGCCTGGCCATATCCCTGAAGGACCCGTCAGGCTCAAGAGTCACCTCACGGACCACACAGGACCCACCCTGAGCAGAGCCCCGAGACTGAGACACCAGCCTCTCACAGAGATTCATGTCTCTGTCTAGTAGCCCCTCATGGGCAGCCACCCGCATACCTAACCTGGCACCCAAGCCCCGGGCACTCATCCAGTTTGGAGCCCTCAGCAACAGCAATGGAGCAGTGGGTAAGAGAGCGGCCAGTGCACCTGCAGATACCACCCACTGTCACCCGAAGAAATGGAGGCTCGGCCCCTGCCCCCTGCCTCAGAGAAGCAGCCCGGGCACAGGAACAGGCGGAGGCCATGGACAGGACACTATGGCCCCTGGAATTGACCACACTGCCCGGTCCCCAGTTCCTGCCCTTGCCCAGGAGATTGGCCAGCAAGACATGAAGGCGGCGGAAGTAGGATCACAGTCCCAGGTATGCAGTCCTTGTGGTCATGGGGGTCCAGCCTGCCCTAGGAGTCCCCCGCCTCCTCCCGAGGCCCCTGTGACAGGCCAGCCTCTGACCATGGTGTTCTGGAAGTACATGGGGACCAGTAGAGCTGTGAATTCCTCATTGTCCCGGAACCCCCTGCCTGCAGCCGACCCGCTGTGGGCCCCACCCCGAGCCCCTTCTGTGTGCTCTATGAGGACCTCCTGGTGTCCTCGTCCTCTGATGAGGGTGAACATAATTGAACTGACCCTCCAAGCCCACCAGCCGTTTCCCCCCGCCACGCGAGACCTGGACTGCCCTGCAGCTGAGGAGGAGACCCCCAGGTCCAGACTGTCTCTGGAGAGCCCTAGGACCTGGCCCAGAGCAGGGGGTACTGTTGGCAGTTGGAGGCTGAGATGGCACACGCACTCAGGTACACTTGAAGGAATGTTCTGAGTTTGGACTCTCAGTAGAGTTCTAGCTCCTGCGTCTGAGGCTGTTTCATTCCACAGATCAGCAGGAGTGGACAGAGATAGGAAGGCAGCAGCAAGACTGTGGCCCTTTGTTCTGCTGTGGCCGGGCAAGGACCATGGCAGGGACCATGTCGCGTGTGCATCCCCAGTGGTGCCCTGACTGTGCTGGGTTGTGGGTACAGTGGGTGGGCTCTGCAATGACCATTCCCCATGTGTATGCAGAACATGACAGGGCGTGTCATTGGAACTGTGCTCGGGATGTCATTGGGGCTCCCCATTTCGGTGATTTTCCTCCAATAAAGTGTCTGAATTGCACCCATGTCTGGATACTCCATGTCCCCTCCCCCTGGTTTTTTCGTCCAATAGGGCCAGGATGGGGCAAGGCCGAGGGCTCAAAAAGGATTCTTGACCTCCTGACAAGGCCGGTTTGGGGTCTCTCTCAGCTCAGCCCACGGTGGGCCCTGGACAGGAATTTTGGGTTGAGCAAGGGGTGGGGGTGGGGGTGGGAGTCGCTTCCGGAGAAACACACCAAACCCTCATAATGCTCACATACTACTTGCCATTTTCCACAAACCTCCAGCACCGGTATTCCTGGTCAGTGGAGCAATGCTCACTCAGGGACATGGCCTTAAGTCTCACAGGGCACCTGGTTGCTCTTGTTCCAGGTTACCCGTGCCAATAGTTGTTCTCTGCCATGTATTTGGTTTAGAGTCTTCTGATTCGAAGGTGCTGAGCATCTGTCCATGTGTTGGGCTCAGTGTCGGCCATTTGCAACCACAAAGATCGAGAGTGGACACACTATAAGTGGGACCAGGTCAGACAGAGAGAAGGTCCTGTGGGCTCTCTCTGAGATAGAATCTAAGAAGATAAACAGTGTAATGAGAGATACGGGAGTGGCCACCCCCAGGGAACTGGACATGAACCCAGGAGGCTAGAGGAGGCCAATGGGAGGTCCAGGCAGAGTGCAGTGACAGAGGGGAAGCCATTGTGTACTGATGATTCCCGTGCTATGGAAGGGGGTTATCTGACATGGAGGGCTTCAAGTAGTGCTCAGCAGCATCATATAACAACACGTAAGTTAATGGAATAATGTGCTGAAGTCCTCCATCTGACGCATTGTTCTAGACCCAATACAGTCTGAGAAGCATTGAGGATGCCACGAGGTAGGCCGAGAACTGAGGGAATGCAAACAGTATTGTGTATCCATCAATTCATAACTCTGCTCACAACACTGTCGATGGCACTGCTCAGATCAATATTAATACAGAACAGGATATGGGCACCTTGTGGGTTCCCATTATGCCCGGGAGGAAGGAAATGGTGACAGGAAACTGGCCCAGCTCAAGGGAACCTTGGGTAGCAACAGAAGAAGCTGAGCTTGCAATTCCCCATGACAATCTCATCCTCTCGGCAATCCTTTCTGCACTTGCCCCGGCCCAGCCTGCAGGGCTCACATGGAGCAAAATCACCTGTAAGAGAGACAGAGACAGAGAGACAGAGACAGAGAGAGCTGCTGATACACATTCCTGAGGCTCTGCAACCAAGGACACCCAGCCCACAGAAAGGGTGGGTTTATATCTAAGATTATAAAGGATTTTTATCTATTAGCCTAAAGGGTTTGTGTTTAAGAGTCTAAAACATTTGTATCTAAGAGTCTAAAGGGTTCTCAGGAACTGGCCCAGAGCTTTCAGAGACGCCTGTGTTTTCAGAATGCAGTCGGTGTCTCCATTCTTAAGCAGCGTGTAGGCACAAACCCTGTTACCATGTTTATAACCTTGTGAGAGCGGAAGGAAGGGAGGGGACACCACAATCCATGAGCCACAAGGAAGACACCGACAAGCTGAGGACTCCGCCCTGCAGGAGGGAGCACCATGGGGTTCTGCTGCCTGAGAGTGAGTCGCAGCATGAGGACCATTCATGTCAGCCCGGTGAGGCTGCTGGGCTCAGGTAGAGACCGAGCTGTGCTCTCCCTCTGTCCAATTACATTCCAGAATCCTTCACAATTTTAAAGAACTTCTACTGATGCTGCCCCTCGATGGCAGGAGACCATTTCTTTCATTGTGCTTGTGTTTGGGCCACACTGGCAGTGCTCAGGGCTGCTCATGCTGTGTCCTCCAGGATCACTGTTATTGGGTTTGTGTTATCTTTGGGGAGCGGAGAGTGAACCCAGGTTGGCTGCAGCTAGGACAGGAGCCGGACCTGCCGTACTATCCCTCTGTCCCCTGAGAGGGTCCCCCATGCCCCGTGGGTAGTCAGGGACATCAGGGCCTTCAGAGCTGCTCTGAGGGCATCTGCTGGCTGGGTTCATCCCCTGAGTCAGGGCCACAATGAGTGACTTGCTGGGCTGGCACCGGAAGCCGCTCGGGCACTGATCCTTCTTCACTTCCCAGCACTGCGCATCTCAGCCTGTCGGCCCTGAGGCTCCAGGTGGGGAGAGTCTAATGGGGTTCTTGGGAGCACGTGGGGATGAGGCACCAGAGCCCAGCAGTGCTGAGACCTCAAGTGCGTCTCGGCAGCAGCAGCAGCCCGACCCCTCCCAGGTGCTCCTGGGATGCTGCTGCCCAGGGCGCCCCTCACAGGCCCTCAGAGCATTGGGCTGTGCGCTGGGAGATGTTGGGGAACATTTTGCCCAACTGTACCCTATCACGTTGCTCAGCGTATCCGGGCACGTGGGGCCAAGGATGTCGGTGGTGTAGAGAAGCACCCTCAGGAGCAGCCAGTGACTGTTCACTTCATTGCCAAATACATACATATTTTATAGAGGATCTTAGCTTTCCAGGAAGGTCCAATCACATAAAGTTCAGCATTATTGTCCTATCACCTTTCCTACTCTGCTTTGCCCTGGTCCAAGACAAATTAAGGCTAGATGCTATGCATAGGATGATTT
>JAOXYA010090867.1:0-11095 GCA_028565675.1 Sorex palustris
GGGGAGTTTGCCAGACTCTGCCGTGTGGGCAGGTTACATTTGGTAGCCTGCCAGTTTGTCCAAAGTAGGAATGAGATTTCTTGAAAATATCTGTGAAGGAATCACTCATCTAACAAGACATTTACTGGACACACAGACACCAAAAGATGTTTGCCTGTGTTCCATCAACATGAATGACCGACAATTTCCACTGAAAAAACTACAAAGAATATGAAGTGAAAGAAAAATGTTACCCTTGCTTTACAAAATTTTAATAGTAGGATATAAGCTCATCAACTCATTAGCTATAAGCATATAAGGTGAAAGATATCTTAAAGAACAAAAAGTTTCAAGACAAGAAGGGAAGAGCTTGAAACCACAGAAAATTATTCCCAGATCTTAAAACCTAATGTTTGACCTACTAGATTTTGATAGAAAATTGTTAAGAACATCTCTTTGTCAAGTGGGTAATATCGAAATTAAAGATTAGGATAATTTGCCTTGAGTCTCTATGGAGAATTTGTTGATGAAATTACCCTCAGAATTCAATCTTTTTTTGCCCTATTGAGGTTTAGAGGGGAAGCACACCTGGAATCACTTTTGAATAACATACCCAGTTTGCTTTGCTTTTGAGTGTGATGGGGCTCTGTTCAAGGAAGAAAAAAGTATCTGTTTGAAAAAATTCTAAGAGATCCAGAAGCCAGGTTGCCATGGAAGGATAATAGAGAGAGTTAGTTAGGAAGAGCTCTATGTGAGCAATCAGTTACCCTGTTTCTGTGGAAGTCCTATTTAACCTTTCCTCTTTGTGTTATTTTTTTTCTGTCCACAAATATTTACTAAGAAAACAAAGTTACATATCCTAAAGAACTGTTCTTGTTCCTGGAGATCCTTATTTGGGAGCTCTATTTCAGTCATCAAAATGACTGGTCAACCAAGACATTGCCCAGTAATTACAGAGAATAACCCACTATACTCAAACTATTACATCATATACTTTCATTTTCTAAACTCTCACTAATTATTATTGATGATATATGCCCACCCTTCTTCCATATATTCTTTGTTACTATTCCTTACCAAAGAATACTTATTTTTCATAAGAGAAAAGTGCATAGTTCTGAATTCTAGTCCATTGTCTCTAAGCATGCCTTCCTCAGACCCAGAACTGCTTTGCAATAAGAAACCGCAGAGAAATAAATGGGAAAGGAAGTTTTACCAAATGATGAGGCATAACCTCAGAGATAACTTTTAACTCCACTGGAGCCAACATTCAAAGCTTCATATTCTATCACACTTTAAAGGTTTAAGCTTCCCAAATGGACTGGTTATAACCTGCTCTTAGTGCGAATCTGTGGCCAATAACTTTCTATAATGCAAGAATGGTTTAGAGTTCTAGTGATCTTTTGGAATGTGATTTTAAAGTATTTTCTAGAAGACACTTATGATAGCGCTGTGATTATAGTAGTCAGGTGTTCCTAATTACATAGGAAATTGGATCTGCTAAATGAGGTTTAAGGAAGGGAGCTGTAACGTGCTCTGAGCTCTCAATGGCATCACTGATTTCTCTATTTTGCTCTTAAGCGTCACTTATTAGTTTCCATATTACTGCAAAGGGTGAGGCCGCGTCTCAGGAGGAATTGTCACACTCTCATTTGCTAATATGGAAAGAAAGCTGTAAACTTGAAAATAACTGAAATCACTTCAACATTTTAAGTTATGTAAACAATAGCAAAGCTATGGTAGACAGTTGAAAAAACAAAGGTATCTGTTCAAATACTGATCTTCTGCTTTGAGGTCTGAGGGGTGGGGTGATAGCACAGTGGTTGGGCCTTGCACACGCCCTACCCGAGTTCAATTCTGTCCCTCTCGGAGAGCCTGGAAAGCTACCAAGATTATCCCGCCCATGCGGCAGAGCCTGGCAAGCTCCGCGTGGTGTCGTAGATATGCCAAACTAGTAACAACAAATCTTACAATGGTGATGTTATTGGTGCCTGCTCAAGCAAATCCATGAACAACAGGAGGACAGTGCTCCACTGCTACAGTAGAGATTTTGAGTCTGCTTTCGGTGCCAACTGGGAACATGAAGCCATAGTTATTTGTTTGTACCTAGGACCTCTGCACTATTTTCCTAATTCTCTTTTTTTCCCCTCTCCACGTGGATCATCCCTTCAGGGGACTCAGCACTCAGTTAAAGTTCTGTTTTTTCAGTGAAACTCCCTTGAGCACCCAAATAAAACACTCTTCATTCATATCATGTGTCATCTCAAAAGCCCTCTACTTTAACTTTCATAACCATGTGATGTTATTTTGTTTTCTTTATATTTCTTACAATCCTCCCTCTATGTATGAATTTATCTACTTAATATTTTCTTTATCCTATGCCAGACATGGTGAGTGATACTATTTGGGGTACTTTGGGTGATATTTTATTTTTCTAAAAATACACCCTAATTAGTCTTAGGAGAAGATGAAGCTACTATGAAATCCTTTGATCCCTCTGCAACTAACTTTTTAAATTTTATTAGGCAAATCTATAGGAGCATTTTGTTTAAGGCCAATTTCTCTCACTGTTGAACAAGACTTCAACAGTGGAGAAAGAAAAATGTACTTTAAACTAATTCCCCATGAAGCATACACTTTTCTATTTTGTCAGAATTTCCAACTTTGTGTGACCTAGCACTATTTTCTCACATTCTTTAGGTTCAGTGTGTCCTTGGCTTTAGGAAATTTCATTATGTGAGCAAGTGACAGGGTACATTAGGGCGGAACACTGCAGACTGTTCTCTCTCTGCAGCTCTCTCTTCTCGAGTACTTGGCATTATGGGATTTGGGCACCTCCATCTCCCCAGACTCCCATCTTCAATGCTCACCTCAGTGAGTCTGCTGGACTGTACAAGAATCAATCTCCTTGCCCCCATTCCATTCTTGTGTCATAATTTGGAAACTTACAGGAAAGAAGGTAAAATTTTCCATACAGAAAATTTTATCTCCTACCTTGCTCACTTCCCAAAGATCTCTGTCCATTATCTGATGCAGATATCTTGAGAGCCACTGCTTAATGCATTGTGTCCAGTTTTCTGGTGTTTCACACAGAAAAGAAAATTTGCTATTTGTTTACTCGAGGGCTGGAGTGATATCACAGTGGGTAGGGCATTTGCCTTGCACGTGGCTGCCCCAACCAACCCGAGTTCGATTCCTCTGCCCCTCTCAGAGAGCCTGGCAAGCTACCGAGAGTTATCTCACCTGCATAGTAAAGCCTGGCAAGCTATCCGTGATGTATTCAATATGCCAAACGCAGTAACAACAAGTCTCACAGTGTTACTGACCTGCTCGAGCAAATTGACCAACAACGGGAGGACAGTACTACAGTGCTATAGTTTACTCTATCTTGACTCTTGAAAGTCTAACTTTAATGAGAGCAGGGATATATCTTGTTTTCTTCACTAATGTACTTTCAGGAGCTGGCATTGGGTCTGAATCTAAGTGGGATGTCAGTAAATATTTAGGAAATAGAATAACACAAAGGATTTTAATCAACTGGTGTTGGAATATCTAGTTATGTCCTTCAAGGACTCAAACACATACTCTAAGTAAATTATACAAAATGTAGAATTGAAAGGTGACATAGGGATAAATTGTATCTTCGTATTAATTTTCTTATATTACGGGAATGGTTTACTAACATCCAGATACAATTCAACTAATCACTTTATCACTAAGAATCATTTAAATTTTAGAACCCTAAATCACACCTGATCCAACTCACCTAGGTGCACATGTGTGATCCCACATACCCCAGTGTGTGTATTTGTTTAATGTCTAAATCAGAACATTCAGATATGCTCCAATTTTAATATAAAGGCTGAAATTATGGAGCTCATATGCATGTATTTATGCATATATGTCTACTTTTAAATTTATTTTAGTTTTTCATTAAATTGTATTTGACATATAATACTGTGCTAATTTAAGATGTAAAATGTGTTGATTTAACACATGTATATACCTTGATATATTTGCCAATGTAACAATAATTGCATTTCTATTATGTTGAAAAATGAATCTTTAAGAGACTGGAACAACTAAGTTCTTGTCTCTTAGCAGGTTTGATAATTATAACACTAGTTGTCCATATTCACTATACCGTGATTTAGATCTCTAGAGCTTATTTACAATACTTTGCAAGTTTATACTGTTAAACAACATCTGTTCTCTTACTCTCCATTTTGTGGAAAAACAGTTTTTAATTTCAGCTTTTATGAGTTGGATTTTCTAGATTACACATGCAAGTGTTGTGCAGAAATTTTTCTATTTAACATATCCTGTTTTTTAGAAGTGGTTCAAATTTGTCTTTGTTGTTGCAAATGGCACAGTATTCTTTACTCTCGTGGTAGAGAAATATTCTTTTGTATATGCATATGCATATAAATTCATGCGTTTCACCTCTAACATTTTGGGTGGATGATGGGATCATACTCAATGGTGCTTGGGGATCACTCCTGTCTCTGTGTCAAGGATCATTCCTGGCAATGGTGAGAGGACCATATTCAGTACCTGTGATTGCAAACAGGGTTGGCTGTTTGTAAGGCAAGCACCTTAACTTCTTAACAATTTTTCTGGCCATCCATATTTCTTATCTTTTCTCCCCCTGTTGGGCCAGTAGGTAGCTTACAAAAATTGTTAATTTTGAATAATGCATCAATAAGCACAGCACTGTATATATCTATTCGCTTTTTGTTGTTTATCTGTGTATATTTCCTTTGCATGAAACAATTTATTTCCACCAATAGTGCACAAAGTTGTCTAGTTCACCACATCTTCATCAATACTCTGACATGTTGATGTATCTCAGTCACGATGAAAGCCCTCCAAACAGATGAAAAAAGGTGTTCATTGTAGATTTTATTTGTGCTTACTGACGATTGTGGGTGTTGAATATCTGTTCATGCATCTGTTGACCATAAGGATGTCTTCTTTGGAAAATATGTATTCCGTTTTTTCTATTGGTTATTTGTACTTATTGTTATGGAATGATATGAGTTCTTTAAAATTGAGAGAGAGAGCGAGATAGAGACAGAGAGAGAGAGAGAGAGAGAGAGAGAGAGAGAGAGAGAGAAGGAAAAAGGAAAGTGCCTGTCATAGAGACAGGTTGATGGGGCCTGTGTGTGTGGGGGGTGTACTGGGGATATTGGTGCTAGGAAGTGTGCACTAGTTCAGGGAAGGGTCTTGCAACATTGTATGACTGAAACCAGACCATGAACAGCATGAACAGCTTTGTAACTGTATCTCTCAGTGATAACAAAGAACTAAACATAAGGATTCAAGGTACTATCTTGCAACAATAGCTTTCTAAAAATATTTATTTTAAAAATGGCTTTTGATTTCTATTATAGATACTTTAGAGCTAAACAGTAATCATTTCAATTATCTCTAGCTATTTGAAATGGTCAGAAGTTTACAACTTCTGTAATCTTGTTACAGAAAAAAAATGTCGAAGCCTGTCATAGTTAATGGTATACTGGTAAGTGCTTAACAACAGACTTCAAAATTGAAACAAAACTAAAACAATAAAGTCTTGATTTGTAGTGTTCCCTTATTGTTATGAATCAAATTATGCTCTCAAAAATATGTGGAATTTCTCATTCCTATTGTCACAGAATGGGGCTTTATTTAGAAATAGGCTTGCTGAGGTATAATTTGTTAAGATGAGGTTGTATTGAACCCTTAACCCAATAAGAATGACGTCCCTAGAAAGGAGAAGACATACAGAGGTGTAGGCACACAAAGGGGAATGCCATGTAACAACAGGGGCAGGAATTGGAATGACAGTGCACTGTGTTTAGGAGAGCTGTGAATTTATGTCTCTTACACAAAGTTCAGATGAGGAATGAAGCCCGATACCTATCTCTGAGGAAGGGTGACTCAACAGAACTCTGACTTCAAACTTCTAGTCTTCAGAGCTGTAGCTGTGTACCACTGTCCTCCCATTGTTCATTGATTCGCTCAAGTGGGCACCAGTAACGTCTCCATCGTGAGACTTCTTGTTACTCTTTTTGGAATATCCAGTATGCCAAGGGTAGCTTGCCAGGCTTTGCTGTGCGGGCGAGGTACTCTCAGT
The DNA here is from genome assembly GCA_028565675.1 of Sorex palustris. Lineage (NCBI taxonomy): Eukaryota > Metazoa > Chordata > Mammalia > Eulipotyphla > Soricidae > Sorex > Sorex palustris. Next base: position 6,098 of record JAOXYA010090867.1, read on the forward strand.
AGCTTGCTGAACTCTCCAAGAAGGACGGAGAAATTGAACCCAGGTCGGCCGCAAGCAAGGCAAATGCCCCACCTGCCGTGCTATTGCTCTGGCCCTTCAGTAAGAGAATAAATTTCTTTTATTTGCGATTTTTATACATTTTATTTTCATAAAGTAGTTCATAATACTTAATTGCAGATAATATTCAAATACCCACCGACCAGCAAGCATCATCCTGCCACAATAAGAGGGAAGTATGTGAAGGTTGTTGTATTTCATTCTGGAGCCATTTAAGCCCATATATAAGAGAATACAAGCAAGTATGTTAAAACCAAACACTTGTGTGGTACTTTAGGTACATCAGTGGGCTAGAGTATAAGAGGTCATGTGACCATGAATGCAGCCACGTACTCCAGGAAATACTGCATCTCTCTCTTCCAGGAGCTTTATTTTATGGTCTCTGGATCTTGGCCGTTGATGAGATTGCATGGCGCCAGGGGCAGTTTGTGGGTGTGAGTGACTGCCAAGCTACTGGAAAACTGGGGAACTCGATGGAGGTGGCCCAGTCCCAATCCGAACAGAGTTGGAGGTCTCAGCCACGGGTCCCACATACCTGGCTTCCTCCACCAGAAATTTCTTCTTTTTAAGCCACCCAAATGGAGAAACTCTGTTATGACTTTTGTATACTCAAGAAATCAATAATTCCATTATGGGCAGTTTCAATTGACAACATGAGCTCTCTAAGAGCAGAGTTAGGAAACTGTGTTAACAGAGGGATCTTGACATTTAGTACTCATCACTGATTATAAAATTGTTGGATACAAATTGCTTATAAATTTTTTTCTTTTGCTTTTTCGGGCCACACTCTTCAGTATTCAGGGTTTCTCCTGATTGCACTCAAGAATCATTCCTGGCAGTGCTCAGGGGTCTATATGTGATGCCAGATATCAAACCTGGGTCCTCTCATGCAAGGCAAGTTGCCCACCTGCTGAACTATTGCTCTGGCCCCAAATTCTTTTGTCCACTTACCCATTAATTTATTATATATATATATCATAACTACCTATTAAGAACTACATATGGTTATTAATGCTGGGGTCATGATAATTAACAACAGCAATAAAAAGACAAAATTTCTCTACTTATGTGACACTTCCATTTTCCTGGAATGATAGCACTGTAGCACTGTCCTCCCATTGTTCATCAATTTTGCTTGAGTGGGCATCAGTAACATCTCCATTGTGAGACTTGTTTTTACTGTTTTTGGCATTATTGAATACACCACAGTAGCTTGCCAGCCTCTGCCATAATGATAGAGAGAATAAATATATACATAATATATACATAACATAAAGGGGAACTAATCTGCTGATGTGATAGACGCACACAGGAAGGTAGTGAAATTGTGAGCCCTGTAACTATGCAAAGATCCTGAGGTCGGGGTATAGCTGGCTCATTGAGGAACAGCCAAATGGCCAGTGTGGCTGGAGCAGACTGAAGTGGAAAATAGGTAGAAGTGATGTAAAGAACTTCTGGGTATCAGCGTATGTAGAGCCCTGTATATGAGATAGAAAGGCATTGAAGATTTTAAGCACAGGTGTGCCAATCTGAATTATACCTTAATCAGAAACAGCCTGGCTCCTTATTGAACTCTTTCTCTAATGGGTCTCTTGCCTCTTTTCAGGAAGTTTTTAGCAATTATCTGGGAAACTGCAAACTCTCCTTTAGATGGCTTAGGGACCTCAAAAAGTAAGGCTTAACAGCAATAAAACAGCAAAGAATTTAAAACAAAGAACCAAGAATGTTGATTTAAATGTCTAAAATTTTATACTAAGGAATAAAGGCACTGCAGCCTTCTCTACAAAAGTCTTCATAAAATCATGGTTTTATTATCATAAGCACTTTGAAAGACTTTTTGAGGTATAACATGCATATGTATATATAGTATATGTCCAATTTTCACATATTATTATTGAACATATATATATATACATATGTGCTTGGCAGAGACAATTACTGTTATGCTTGGAACATTGAAATAGTTTATAATTATAAAAAATAAGTCATTGGTGAAAGGATTCCTATGTTAAATGTACATAAACATACTTTGAACAAACAACATGAGCAATATATAAAAATATTGAATATGCTAAACAAATTTATTTAATGATCTAATCTGGATTGAGTTAAAGATACTTTAAATTAAACTAAAATGTTCATTTTATAAAATGAATAAACATTTTATCAAAATACGTCCATTTATTTCTTATATGTGGTTTTAAAAAGCATAATAGCTTTATGACATTTTATCTGCAATGTCTTAAATTATACTCCTCAAAATTCATATATCAAATTTTTAGTCTCCAATGGACTATAATTGGAGATAGAGTCTATAGGGGCTAATGGTTAAGTATAATTCCTTATAAGGGGGGGTCCTGATATAATAAGAATAGTGTCCTTATAAAATGAAACACCAGAGCACTCCCTCTCCCTCACACCAACCCTCTCAATGTGTGTATACGTGCATGTACACTTGCTTGCTTGCATGCACCTAGAAAAGGCCATGCGAGGACATAGTCTGCAAGACTGGAAGAGAACTCTCAACTGAAAGCAAATGAGCTGAAAACTTGATTTGAATTTCTATTCTCCAGAAGAATAGAAGAGAAAACAAATTGCTGTTGTTTAACCCACGAATCTATATAGTAATTTGCAACCTAGGTCCACTGAGATAATTAAATTCATAGTGTTTCCTTACAACTCTGCAAATAATAATGATAACATCCAAGGCACTTTCTATTTCTTGATAATTACTATAATTTTTTGTTTGTGGGCTAATGGTGTGCAGGACTTAGTTCTGACTCTGTGCTCAGGGGTCACTCCAGGTGGTGTTCAGGGGACCATATGCACTGCCAGGGGTTGCTCCAAGGTTGACTGCATCTGGTGCAAATACCTTCATCCCTCTGCTATCTTTCCAGCCTGATAACTATTTTTTAATTAGAATCTTTCTATATAGCAATTTATAAAAGATCCATTTTCAAATGTTTTAACTTTTTAATTTTCTCATTGATTCCTACTATTTGGAAAAAAATAATTTTATTTTTATGGAAATGTACAAATTATTAAATATATCAAAGATTTCATTCAAAAGAACAAATTAGTCTTTCCTTTTGATGTGTTTTTATGTTGATTCAAAATTTATTTCCTGATGACATACCATGGGTTCGTTATGTATTTCAAACATTCAACATTTCTTCTCCTCTCATTATGAATAATAGCTAGGTATGGCATGGTTCCACATTATTTCTACTTGTTATGTGGGAAAAATAATAAAGAAGCACTCATTTGAAGCATTTACTGGTTTCTTGAAGTATCTCCATCATAACCAATCTACAGGGAAAGAAATACTCTCAGTACTAACGAACCAGTGTGAGTCACCTCAATATATTGGATCTTACATAACTCAATACTTATCCTAGGTCACTAAGCATTGCTTATTTTAGCTGACTTTTCCCCAGTTTTTATTTATTATTTAAAATATTTCATTGATAATGGTTTATAAGTATATACTTTGGGAGTACATGTCAGACATTTCAAAATGTTTGTCACCACCCCTACCCAACAGCAGAATACCGATTTGCATCACTGTCTGTTGGGGTCCCTCCTCACCTCTCCCTGCTCCTTGTCTAACCTCAGGTCTGAGGTCACACTTTCCAACAAAGAGAGCATTGTATTTACTTGTTTTCTCAAAAGCGACTTACTCCCAAATGTTTTTCTGATGTTGCAACTGCAGCATCAGAACATACTTCTGTACAAATTTTCAACTGACAACTGTATTTGATGGCAAAAAAATTCTTCATAACTTTACTAAATGCGCATCAAGTTGTTTTCTGAACAATAAAACTAAAGACTGTAGGGGCCAGAGCTATACAGTACAACAGGAAGCATAGCTGCTTGCATACTTTCAACCTGGATTTGATCCCCAGCGCCACATATGATTCCCTGAGTACTGCCAAAAGTAATTTCTGAGTTTAGAGCCAGGAATCCCTGAGCACTACTGAGTGTGCCACCCCTGCATAAAAAAAAACAACTAAAGTCTTTGGGGTATATATTTCTCCTCCCAAATTTTCATATTGCACATATACTGAGTAAACTATCAAATTGATATTACAACATTCATGAAGGTATAAATAGAAAAAGTCTTGCCAGTTTTATTTATTCAATATGATGAGTTTTCATATCATTAGATTTTTTTAAAAAATTAGTGATATATGGATATCAGAAAGTAGTACTTGAGCTACCTTTTTCAGAAAACTCATCAAATATTTCATAAATGATTCACTGTCTTAGAAATTTAATGTATATTTTGACTTAGCAAACCACAATTCAGCTTTATATAAAATTTTAAAAATTGTAAGATGTTGAACATATGCTACTGTGAATTTGATTCAATGTTTATTATGCCAAATAATTATTTTGGCTCCTGATTTATATTTTTATATATAAAATTAGTAATTGTTTTTTCTACTTAATTAGCAGAAATATCTACCAATTTAACATAATTTATTTTCAATTAACATTATTAGCTAGAGGAAACTAATTCATTATATGAACTAAGGGGTTTTTATATACCCAGGGTGGGGGTGGTAATATATTTCACTAGAGGTTCTTCTGTTCTCAATTTTTATATAGCACTTTCATTGTCAATATTCAGATATTACTATTACCACATTTAGCAGACTGTGTGCTCATACATAATCAAAGTTAAAGTGAGTAATGAAAATTTTATTTTCCTAACTTAGAATTAATCTTACAGTGTTGATTAGAACTTCGTGACTGTAAAATTAATTTACAAAAAATTAATGTTTATGTATTCTCATATATATTCTAGTGTGAGATTTTGAATGTGACCTTAATATTTTACACATGATAATATTATTCTGCTGCATATATTAGATATACAGCACAAAACACAGCAACCAGCCATGAGAATTTGAAAAAAATTATATGTATCCTATTTAG
>JAOXYA010090879.1:0-11094 GCA_028565675.1 Sorex palustris
AGTAACAATGATGGGTCTCATTCTCCTAACCCTGAAAGAGCCTTGAATATGGCACTTTTTAAAAAGTCTCAGGGCTAGGACGAAGGAGACATTAGTGGGGCCTGCTCGAGGCAATCGACAAACAACAGGATGGTCGTGATCATGATCATGAAGTATGGCATTCACTATTGTTGCATATGACTGTCCTCTACTAGATTAAGAAAGGCTAAAAACATAGCAATCATCACAAACTTTTATTGATTTACTTTCTGATAATTCTTATTGCTGTTCTTTTAATTTTTTGGACCAAGTAATATAAAATAAATTTGTTATATGCCTACCAAGGGATAAAAAAAACCTTCATTTATGACAGGGAATATATGGTTATCGCAATAAGACCCAAGCTCAAAATCAAATTTAATTCAATATATTTTAGATATGAAGGTTGAAAACTTACTTATATAAATGAGAATAGGCAGTGTACCATATTATAATAAATGATTTGATTTTCTCTATTTATGTAGGTTAAAATAAAATAGCAATCAATCATTACAAATTGGCTTTTGTTGATTTATTTTCTGATAATTCCATTTGCCATTTTTAAAATTTTGTTGGAGCATATAAATGAAATAAATTTGCAGGAAATTGGCAGGAAACCTTGAGATACTGGTGGAGGGGAGGGGACATTGGTGGTGGAATTGGTGATGAAACATTGTGTGCCTGGAACAACTCTGTTATGAACAATTTTGTAAATCATGGTGTCTTCATAAAAAAATGAGTATAAAAAGAAAAATAAATCTTTGGAACTGGAGCAATAGTAAGGTTAGTAGAATGCTTGCTCTGCACATGCCAACCTAGGTTTGATCCTTGGTACCCCATATGCCCCCCAAACTTACTAGGAACTATCCTTGAGCACCCCAAGGTGTGGTCCAAAACCAAAATCTGTGACAGAGGATATATATTCATAATTAACGATGTTTAAAATGCCCTCTCTGGGTCAGAGTGGTAGTACAGTAGGTAGGACATTTGCGTTGCAAATGGTTGACCTGGGATTGACCCTGGACATCCCATGTGGTCCCCTGAGCACCCTTAAGAGTAATTCCTGAGTGCAGAGCCAGGAATAACTGGCTGTAAATCATCCGGTGTGACTCAAAAAGCAAAAAACAAAAACAAAAACTACCCAAACACAAAACGAAACAAACAAACACAAAAACCCCAATAAAATGCCCTTTTCTAGGGACCAGAGATTAAGACATTTGCCTTGTACTCAGCAAACCTCAGTTCACCCTACACGCAGTCACAGAGCTGGGAAGAGCCTCTGAGAAAAATCGTTGCTGGGTGTAGCTTCCAAGCCTAAATAAGTTTGAAAAAAATGCTGTTTAAAATTAGAGCTTAGCTAATTCAAGAAGATAATACATATTTAGAGATTAAGAAATGTAGTCTTTTCTAAGAAAACAGCTCTCAGGTGCAAGGTGCTTTATACAGAATCAAAAGAAAATTGGTCTCAGCACTAGCAATTCAAGTCAGGTCTTCTGTATCGATTTGATTGAGCAGGCCCAGTAATGTCTCCATTGTGAGACTTCTTCTTACTGTGTTTGGCATATTGAATACTCTCAGTAGCTTGCCAGGCTCTCTGAGAGGGGCAGAGGAATCGAACCCCGCTCGGCCAGGCCGGCTGAATGCAAGGCAAATGCCCTACTGTTGTGCTATCACTCCAGCAAATAGTGGTGTTTGCTATTGGAGAAAAAACTTAGGGATGATAGTATGCCAGGCTTTGGCTGAGGGACTAAAAGCCTTTGCTCATGTAACTAGTTAACTGAGGGGTTGCCCAAGGGCATTTTTCCTGGGCCTTACCACAACATCTCTAGGTGCTCTGTCAGTTTTGCACAGTGGTTAAGAACTGGGGCCTTCAGTAACTGTTGCAAACCAGGGTGCCTGTAAGGGAAAAACATGGGGGAAAAGAGAGAGAAGAAAAGTGTCTGCCATAGAGTTAGACTGGGATGGAGTGAGGTAAGGGAAATGGAGACGGCGGTGGTGGGAAATGTGCACTGGTGAAGAGATGGGTGTTGGAACATTGTATGACTGAAAGCAAATCATGAACAACTTTGTAACTGTATTATTTCACAGTGATTTAAAAAATAATAAAAGGAACATAGGTATCCCTGGGGTGAAGAGATATTATTGTGAAGGCACTTGCCTTGAACACAGCTAACCCTGGTTCCATCCCCAGTATCCCATCTGAGCACTGCAGGGACCGTTCCTGAGTATCACTAGGTGAGACCCAAGCTTTCTTCCTCCTCCCGACCCCCCAACAAAAAAAAACAACAAAAGTAAGGGTTTTGGAAGACAACAGAACTAGAGAATAAGTCTAGAGAACTGAGCTTACAAGTGGGGAGGGGATGGAGGCTGAGGGGGTCTTTGGGGCATTGATGAAGGGAAGCAGGCACCTCGCGGTGGGTTTGGTGCTGGATCGGTGAGTGCATGAATGGTCGTTAAATGATGTGTGCAGGAAACGGTCATGAAACTGTGTGTGTATGAAATGGTCACTATCATTATTTGTGCTCAGGGCTGACTCCTGGTTCTGTGCTCAGGAATCACTCCTGGCGGTGCTTGAAGGACCATTGGGGATGCCAAGGACTGAGCCAAGGTCAGCTCTGTGTACTTGTCAGCTCTTGCCGCTGAATAAGTGCCCTACCCGCCGCCATATTGCTCAGCCCCCTCATTAACAGTACTGCAAAACAGAGTACTGCAATAAAAAAGAAAACAAATGGGCAAGGCGGGGGTGGGGGTGTAACCGAATGGCAAATGGAAACCAAGACAGAACATGGGCTTTGCCTTGACATGGCTCCAGCTCCTGATTCCAGGTTCCTCCCGGGAGGCCATGGGCTGGCAAGTGACATGGCCTCAAGCACTCCGCACTCCTGCCAAGGTCCCACTCATGTGTGAGTGATGGACAGAGGAGGCACCTGCGTATGCTAGATGCTAGCTCTGATTGGGTGACAGAGCTGCAGATGGAAGGAAGGTGGGGACGGGCCCGCCAAGGCTCCCACAAGCTCCAGTTGGAGCAGGAGGACCTGAGCAGGGATTTGGGGAGCCAACTTCCTCCCTGTGCCCCATGCCCCAGCCAGCTGGGAAGCCTGTGTCCCCCTCTACCTCCATTCCCCCATTTATCCTGAGTATTACTTTTACCATATGGTCTCATAGGTGACTGGGAGTAGAAAAGGGCATCTGTCCTCTGCTGGGAACTGGCCAAGGACGGGACGATAAGGGACAGCTGTAAACAAGAGCAGCTGGGCTAGCCTCTCCCTGGCCAGCAGCCAGACACTGGGCACAGCTTCGTGTGGGGTACAGAGGCCCGGGGTGTGCCAGCGGTTCTCACCGCCTCCCGGGGCACTTGATGGGGCAAGTCAGCACCCAGCTGGGCCCTGGACTGGGCCCTGCTGACAGGAACTCACAGAGCAGGGCAGGGAGGCACTTCTCAGGGTTCTGGTCCCCCAACCCCAACCTCCAGCTCCCGGGAACCTGCACACCTAACTGACACTCACCTCTTGTCTAGCGAGATGCCAGGAAGGAGTTTTTCTCTGCTGAGTGACCTTTTATTGGAATGTCCCAGGAGGGAGGGCACACCCTGCTCAGGCCTGACTCCTGCTTGTGCTCAGGGATTACTTCTAGCAGGCTTGGGGTCTGTATAGGGTACTAGGGATGGAACTCGGGTCAGTGCATGCAAAGCAAACGCCCTCCCCACTGTCCTATTGCTCTGGTCCTGATTTCTCTTCGTTGGGGTCACCATGGCTGGATGTGCACTATTCTTGACTGTGATGCTCCCACTGGGCCACAGAGCTCCCTGGGGATGGTGATTTTTTGTGTGTGTGTGTGTGTGTGTGTGTGTGAATCACTCAGTGGTGCTCATGGTTGACTCCTGCTCTGTGCTCTAGGATCCCTTCTGCTGGGACTCAGGGGACCCTCTGCAGTGTAAGGGATGAGACTTGGGTTGGGGTGTTGGCTGCAGGTGAGGCAAGCGCCCTTCCTGCTATGCTATTTCTTGGCCCTGGAGTCTTTTACACTGTGGTTCTCATAGCCCCAGTGCTCAGAATTGGGGAGCTCTAGCTGCGGTGCTCACACACACCAAGCTGAGAACCGAGGCTCTGCACTCTGTCGTTGCCCAGGGGTTCCCAAACTGCAGAAGTCTGAGGGCAATGGTCTGTGCATGTGGGCAGCATCAGAGATCAAACTCACACCCTCAGGCTCACAAAGCCACTGGATCAGCCTCAGCCACTCCCACCCCAGGTAATTCTGTGTTTTAGCTCACTAGGCTCTATGACCTGAGATAAGTCACTCAACCTGTCTTATCTGCTCGGTTCATTCCCATGTCAAATGGTGCAGTGTTTGTGCCTCCCCTAAAGGCTCTTGTGGACGTGGGAGCCATCGTACAGGGGTTCAGGTATATGTATTGCTTGTGACTAACCCTGGTTCAAATCCCTGAGCACTGCCAGGAGTGCCCCCTGAACACAGAACCAAGAGCAAGCCATGGGCATCGCTGGGTGTGGCCCCAAAAGCAAAAAGTAAATAAATTAATTAATTAAAACAAAAAATAAGAATCAACTCAAGGAGGACCCTCCATTCCTGTTCTTGCTGCTCTTGGCCTGGCCAGCAGAATCTGGATTCCTGCTGCCCACCATTCCTCAGCCTCTCTCCCATCTCTCCCTGGACTGGCCCACACAGACAGAACCTTCCAGGGCACCCAGGGCCAAAGGGCAGGTGCGTGCTCTTTTCCTCCTCCTCGGGGAAACCCCTGTGATGTTCGTGCTCTAGGGGCGGGGCGGAGAAGGTAGGGCGACTCGGAGAGGGCAGCAGTGGGGTCAGAGTCCCTCCACCTCCTTGCACTGTGGAGACTCTGTGTCCAGTTTAGACACTCGCCACATGCCAGAAGAGAGGGGACCTCAGTGCTCGTCATCTCTGCGTGCAGGCAGGAGACGGCCGAGCACTCAGACATTAGGGTTCCCACCCATGGGGCTCTTCAGGCTGGGATTCCTGTTCTTGAGTGAGTACCCAGTTCCCTTCTAATGGAAGGAGTGAAGGTGTGCATGTGAATGTGTGTGAGTGTGTGTGAGTCTGAATAGTGTGAGTGTGTGAATGTGTGTGAGTGAATATGTGTGAATGTGTGCATGTGAGTGTGTGTGATAGTGTGAGTGTGTGAGTATATCTGAGTATATCTGAATGTGAGTGTGTGTGAGAGCATGTATAAGAGTACGTGCAAATGTATATGTGAGTCTAAGTATGTGTGTATATGTGCATGTGAGTGTTTATGTGTCTGTGCACGTGTGTATGAGTGTATGTGAGATTGTCGGTGTGAGTGTATGAGTGTATTTGTGAGTGTGTGCATGTGAGTATGTGAATGTGTTTGTGAATGTGAGTGTATGACTATGTGTATGTGTATGTGTGAGTGTACTTGTGAGTGTATGTGAGTGTGTGTGTGAGTTGGGTGCGTGTGTATGTATGTGAATGTGTGTGAGTCCATTGTGGGTGAGGGTGCATGTGAGTGTGTAAATATGAGTGTGTGTGTGTGTGTGTGTGTGTGTGTGTATGGAGGGGAAGATGGCGAGGGAGAGACAGTGCTGTGGGGTGCTCGGGCAAGGACAGGAGGTCCTTGGTCTTGTCTGGCAGGTCAGATGGTGGCTGGGAGCAGGACTCTCTGGGAAAGAGACTAGGAGGGGCATCGGGGAGCATGGGGTGCCTGTCTCAGGATTCAAACCTCACCTTGAGCTTTGGGCTCGAGGCCTCTGCCCTACTCAGCCTGGAAGACAGAGATGTGGTCATCTTCCCAATGATCACACTGGTGAGTTCTGCAGGCCTCAGGAGTCCTCCAAATAGCCTGATGAGCCACGTCCCTGATTCTTGTGGGCAAACCCCAACACTTGGCAGGCACCCGAGCCAGTGTTTGCTCCACACATCCCAGCTCCAGCCTGCAAACATTTACTCAGAGGCAAGGGTTGTGCCTGGGAAGTTGGGGTGGGGAGGGGCTGGGCACACACCATGTTATATGGTCTCACGGGATGCATGGGAGCATGGAGCTCAGTGCCCGTGGACATGGGGCATCCATGGCCACACAAACTTGTGGCTTCAAGACTGTGCCAAGAGGTCAAATTCGGGGCAAGCGCTGCCTCTTGAGTGAGGAAGAGCCAAAGGGCCAAAGGTCAGCTTCTCCCAGGAGTGTAGAGGAAAGCACAGAGCCATAGTCCAGCAGGGAGGGCATTTGCCCTGCATGCAGCCTATACATTGTTCGATCCCTGGCATCCCGTAGAATCTCATGAGCACCTCCTGGAGTGATTCTTAAGCACAGAGCCAAGAGTAAGCTCTGAGCATTGCTGGGTGTGATGCCAAAACAGAACAACATGTTGCTGAGAGACAAATAGACTTCTATACTTTGGGTTCCAGAAACTTCTGCCCAGGCTTTTCCAAGTGACATTGCCTCTCGGAGTTCTGTTGGTCTCTGTGTAGGCTTGGGTGGCTGTGCCAGCGAGTGGGGTGAGCCAGGTGGGCGTGCCCATGAGCCCTCCCCAACACCCTAGGCTGCAGGTAACGTTATGCTCACGTGATACCTGTGGAAACTGAGATTCAGAGTCAGGCCAGGCAGGGGCAGGGACCATATTTACAACTCAGATCCCCTTCAGTGCACCTACCCCTCTGAACCCCAACTGTCGCTTCTCTTCCAATCAGCCTCCCTTCTCACTGCCTATGGCCTGCCCACTGCTGCCCAGGACACCCCAGAAGCCGACCTGCTCACCATCACCCGAAATGAGGAGGAGGATGCTCGGACCTTGGTATCCCCCCACCTTCAGACACCTCAGATTCGTGAGGAAGTGGGCTCAGGAAGATACAACTTGTTCGGATCCATATCCCCAATGTCTCAAGTACCCAGAAATACACAAGGTATGGCTGATGGACCCAGTGTGATCAGTTCTCCTGGGGCCCAAGGGGCTACATGGCCATGGGTGGGAGGTGACTGAGAAGGAGGGGGGCTACACAGCTGGCATCCGCATTACCAGCTCCAGTCTCTTCACAGCTAATTTTTATTTTGATGGGGGGGCAGAGGGCCGGTAGTGCTCAGGGTTAGCCTAAGGGGACGCCGTGTGCCCTCGGGCACATCAAGAGCCTTCCCCTTGGGACCATCTCTTCAGTCCCTGCAGCTGATTCCCATCCCAGAGCCTCTGAATTCCGTGGTGCATCCCCTGAATGGGGTTTAGAGAGGGGCTGCCGGAAGGATGACCCCAAGAATGAGCTCTGGGGGCCTCTCGTCCACCCCCGCCTCTCCAGGGTCCTCCAGTGCTGTGCTGCTGTGTCTCCACCATCTCCTCTGTCCCCCGCAGTGCTGCTGGCCAAGCCGATGCTCACGGCCAGCTCGTCCTCGGTCACGGAGCGTAAAGGGTCGCTGAATCTGCTGTGTGAGACCCCGAACACCTCGGTCACCATCCACTGGCTCTTCCAGGACCGCCCCTTGATGTTGGGAGATCACATGAATCTGTCAGCTGATAACAAGAACCTCACACTCATAACCGTGCTGCGCACAGACTTCGGCACTTACCAGTGTGAAGCCCGCAACGGGAGTCAGTCTGAGAAGAGCAACCTCCAGAACATTGTAGTCAACTGTGAGTTCCTATATGGCCTCCACCTCCCTCTGGCCCCCATGTCCTGGGTCATCCCAGCCTGGCTTCCAGCTTGAGAAGCCATCAGAGTGTGTCCGGGAGCCCCAGTCCTGAAACTCCCTCGACCCCATTTGTATGGTGGCTGGAAATTTCCCCCTTACTTACCACCTCCCAAACAGGGCTCCTTTAACTTTTGCCTGCTGAATGCAAAATCCTGCCTGGGAAAGAGCTGTGGTGGGCAGGCTTTGTTTGTGGGACTTTGGGGGACCCCCATCTAATGGTACTCAGAGGCTATTCCTGGCTCTGTGCTCAGGGGTTACTCTTGGCAGTGTCTAGAGGGGAGAATGGGTTGTAAGCAATGATGTGGCTACAGACAAGGTCAGCACCTGACAGCGCCCCTTCCCCCCTCTCCAGCCTCTGTGTGTGTGTGTGTGAGAGAGAGAGAGAGAGAGAGAGAGAGAGAGAGAGAGAGAGAGAGAGATACACCTGGCAGTACTCAGGGCTTACTCCTGGCCCTGAGCTCAGGGATCACTTCCAGTGGCTCAAGCTACCCTGCGGGCTGCCAGGGATAGAACCCAGGTTGGTTGTGTGCAAGGCAAGCATTCTTTACTGGACCTAAGGCTGTGTCTTCTTTTTCTTTTTAATTGTTCTTTTCTTTTTATAAAGTCGCAGTTACAAAGCATATTTGTGATTGAGTGTCCGGCGTCTATTGTTCCAATGTCAATCCCTTCCTCAGTGCCCACTGCCCTCCACCAATGTGCCCCATTTCCCTCCTGCTTCCCTCGCCTGCATTTTTCCCCTCCCCCATTGTCCTCCTGTCCCCTTCCCTAATTTATCCCCCTCCTCCCTGCCCCAGCACCAGGCTTCTTGCTGAAGGCACGTTCTCCTGCTCTTTGACCCTATTGCCATTGGGGATATGATCTTCCCTGGGGTTTCTACCACATGAGAGATTACCTGAGCTTCTCCTTCTGGCTGATTTCCCTCCAGAGCCACCCATGTTGCAGCTAATCTCATGAGGCTCTGTCTTCCCCACCCTATGCATACCTCAGGGCTAATGCTAACATCCCCTCGCCCCACCTCAGCACTCCCCTGGGCCCTGGGTCATGGATCCCTGGCACAGCCATCACCGCAGGAGTCAGTGTGCAAGCCAGGAGTCCGGGCCAGCATCCCAGTCTCAGCTCGTTGCTTCTTGTCTCCTAGATGGCCCCGACCCTTTTACAATCACGGTGGGCATGAGGAAAGCCAACCAAAAGGTGCAGGAGATACCTAGGGGCGCCCGTGTCACCTTCTCCGTGCTCATTCAGTCCTACCCCACCCCGAATTACACTTGGACTGTCCCTGATAGCGTCGAACAGCCGCGTAACACCAACACATTCTCCATCTCCCGCATGACCAAGGAACACAGCGGCACCTACAAATGTGTGGTCACCAACCTTGCCACTCAGCTGACCCAGATGGACACCCTGGAAATCCAGGTGCTGGGTGAGTTTGCTCCTCCCCAAGCTGGATGTCAGGGTGGGAAACGGGGGAGGCGGCCCCCTGAACCCCAGCCTGAAGCTCCGCGTTTGCAGAGCAACTGACCCCACCGTCCATCACGGTGTCCAGTGACTTCCTGATGGAGAGTGAGACTCGCCCACCCGTGAACCTGACCTGCAGGACGAACCACACGGGTGTGAGTGTCCGCTGGCTCCTGCGGGGCCAACCCCTGCAGCCCAGTGGGCGCCTGGTGCTGTCGGCTGACAACCGCACCCTGGCCATATTCCGGCTCTGGCGCACGGACACAGGGCCCTACCAGTGCCTGGTGTGGGGCAGTATTGGCGAGGCCCGCAGTGAGCCCGTCCTCCTGAACATCTACTGTGAGTGTCCCCTTCCCCGCCGCTATTCGTTCGGGATCTGGGAGAGGAATAGGAGGTGCCCCTCTGAGCCAGGTTCTGTGGGCACTGAACACACTCTGGGACCTGCCCTCCATGGCATTTTATTGTCTTATGGAAAATAGGGGGAGAACTTGGGTTGGATGGAGATAAGGGTCAGGAGGATTCTCTACCTGGAGTGGGATTGGGCAGGTTAGGGGGTCTTAGCTGGAGTGACCAGGGGAAGGGTCTTTGTGCCTTGGATAGGAGGGACTCAGGAGGGTCAACACAGGGAGGGCATCAGAGGGTCCGGAGGTGGTAAAGAGGCATCCGGGGGAGTGGACAGAAGAGGCCAGGAGATAAGGTGGGGGTGGGAACATGACTCAGGGCCCTATGGGTCATGGCAGGTGGCCGGTGGGGAGAGACCCAGGAAGCACTCGCCAGAGGAGAGTGGACTCCCTAAAAATCTGGATCTTGGGTGCAAGGTGGAAGAGCTTGGAGTGGAGAATACGGAGAGTTAGTATCCACCCACGCCCCTGCAGCAACTTGTGACCTAGGGCCCCCAACCATGGGGCAAAGGGGATGATGGCCAGCAAGGGTTTTATTAGGGGGAATGAAGTGGATCTGCAGGGAAGGGGAGAGCGGGAGCCAGGAAGGAAAGTCTGCAGCCAGAGTGGGAGTCCAGCAGCTCGGGCAGTTGCCTGGAGTATGGTGGATCTGGGTATGAACCCAGCATCCCATGGGGTTACCCAAACAGCATCAGAGTGATTCCTGAGTGCAGAGCCAGGAGGAAGGCCTGAGCACCACCAGGTGTGGCCCCCAAACAAAACAAAACAAAACAAAAATAGAAGAAAAGAAAAAGGAAGACAGTTCACTCTGAGGGGCGTGCTGGTGGGCTCTGAGCAGACCCCCCCACGCCACCACCTGTGCCTGTCCTGCACACAGACGGCCCTGACCAGCTGAGCATCAGCAGCAGCACACAGGCAGCACCCGGACCCGTCCTTGAGGCCGCCCTGGGTTCCAACCTGATCCTGAACTGCCAGGCGGATGCCTACCCCAGCCCTCAGTACCGCTGGACCTCCAGGAACCGGACATTCGACACCAACCAGCTTGTCTTTGAGGCCCTGACCTGGGAGGATGAGGGTGTGCACATGTGCACGTCCTTGAACCCTGAGACCGGCAAGAGCAATTCCACCTCGGTGGTGATCAAAGTGTCAGGTGAGTCCCCACAACCCCCCACCCGCACCCTACCTCCACCTCCCGCCGGTGTGGGTGGAGCTTCCTAAGGAATCATTGCAGGGCTGCAGCCAAAAGCAGCTCACAAGAGCAGACAGTCAAACCCATTTCCAATAATATTGATTTATTTCACGAATAAATCACATTTATTAATCTAGGTCAGTTTTTCTTTTCCATTTGGGAGCCACACCCAGCTCAGAGGTCTTGCCTGGTGGGACCCAGGGTGCCCTATTTTAGTGCTGAGGCTCAAATTGGGTCAGCCCTGGGCAAGACCAGTGCCTTAACCTTTATCTTATTATTAAATAATGAATGGGCTGGAGTGATAGCACAGCGGTAGGGCGTTTGCCTTGCACGCAGCCAACATGGCCGACCCGAGTTTGATTCCT
>JAOXYA010090889.1:0-11094 GCA_028565675.1 Sorex palustris
ATCTCCAATGGAGACGTTACTGGGCCCGCTCGAGCAAATCGATGATCAACGGGAGGGCCTTTACTTTACTTTTACTCGATCAGAATACTGGTGGGGGGGGGGGAGAGGGAGGAAAGAGAGGGCCCAGGAATCTGTAGTTAACATTTTGCTTATAATATCTGAACCGTACAGGTGTCTACTCGAAACCCCTGCCCTGCAAAGTGGCTGAGGTCATGGAGAATGGTGACAAAATGTCAGAAGAGAAGGGCAGCGAGAGTGACTGAGACCTGGAGCCCTGTGCTGAAGGGCGGAGACTGCACGGAACGAGGCTGCCCTGGGCCACACGCAGGGGCCAGCCAAACTTGCCTGACCCTCTTTGTTCTTTTGGTTTTTGTTTGGGGCTACACACCCAGCTGTGCTCAAGAGATTACTCCTGTCTCTGTGCTCAGGAATCACTCCTAGTGGTGCTCAGGGCCCTATGTGGGGCCCTATGTGCCAGGAATCGAACCTGGGTCAGCTGGATGCAAGGCAAATCCCCTTTCTGCTGTCTCGTCTATTGCTCCAGCCCCCGGGCCAACGTTTTTGCTGCAGAAAGTCAGCCCGAGTCATGCTTGGTAACAGTGAGAAATGCTTCGCTGACTGTCCAGGGGGCTTTAGCTGGCCAGGGAGGGTGCGAGCAGGTCCCCGAGCACAGAGACAAGTGCTGGAGACAGTGCTGGCCTGGCCTGCTCTGGGCCTGGCAGCACGTCAGCACTAGGCTTCTGGGCAGTTCATCTACTGGCTGGAGTCCTGGTGTGCCTTCGTTCCATGTAGACCTGGGCTGGCTGCATGCCTGGAGACCTGGCGCAGGCCCATGGGTTGGGATCTCTCTCTTCGAGACACTCCGCATTGCCCTTTTATACCCTTTCCAGCCATCAGTTAGTTGGGATTTTGTTGTTGTTGGTTTTTTTTTTGTTGTTGTTGGGAAGGCCACACTCAGCAGTGCTCAGGGCTTACTCCTGGCTCTGTGCTCAGGGATCACTCATGGCGGGGCTCAGGGAACTATGTGGGGTACCGGGGATCGAACTCGGGTCAGCTGCATGCAAGGCAAGCACCTTACCCACTGTACTCTCTCTCTCTGTCCCCAAGTTGAGATTAATGTAGCCGTTTGTGTATTAATACATTTAAGGATTCTTAAGATAGTCATAGCCACTAAGAGTAAGTTTATTACTTTGTTTACCCCCCACACACCGTTTTTTGGCATGTGTGGTTCTGAGGGGTAGAGCCTGGAGCCTCATTCATGCCAGGCATTAGCTTTCCCACCACGCTATGGCCCTGGCCCTTAAGATTATGCCTCGTGAAGAGCAAGAGCGTGGGCAAGACTGGGCTGTCTCAGCCCTACCTGTCAGACCCACAGCCCTAGTGGGAAGGCCACAGCCTCTGCAGAGCTGCGAGGCCTGCAGACGCCCAGGCAGCTGGAGGAGCTAGAGAGAGTTCTTTTGAATGGAACCCGAAAAAGAAGTATGGGTGCCTGGAGGTAGCCCTGTGAACAGCAGGCGGTGGTGAGGACTCTGTTAGCATCTGCAGCTCCCTGACTGGCGGGGGGGAGGGGGTAGAAGGTGGGAGCCCCAGACAGATGTGTCTGCCTCAGCTTGGATCTCAGCTCATGTGCCGAGGGCTCCATGCTGTACAAAGCACCGAGGCATGCATGTGTGTGCGTGCGTGCGCGTGTGCTTGCCTGCGCCTGTGTCTCCCTCCCAGGGAGGCCATCCCTGTCACCAGCTTCTCTGGCGAGCAGATGTAAACCATACTGCCGCTCCGTTTCCTCATCTGTAAAATAAACACATGAGCACCCAGGCTGCACCTCACCTCACCCCACAGCACCCCGAGTGCTGCTGGGCCAGCCCTTTTGCCTCTGGCCTTGGTGGGCATGAGCTAGGGTCCGGCCTGGAAGATTCCTGGGAGCCCCCAGGTCTTGGCTGCAGCAGTGCCCCCACCCCCACCCCCAGCTCATGCCTGGCATGAATGAGGCTCCAGGGGAGGAGCTGGGCGGGCTGAGAGGAAGTTGAAGCCCTGGTGTCTCTGCTGGCCGCCCCTGCAGCTCTTGTTCCCAGGAGCAGGTCAGGCTTGCTGCCGTGCTGGCTCCCAGGACTGTTGGCCTCCTGCCCTTTGTGCTCACGGGGTTCAGGCTTTCATAAGACACAGCAGAGAAACAGCAAGCAACGGACCTGCATGGGCGCGCTTCCCCATGTGGACCGGTGGCGAGTCCAGCGCTCCACGGAGCACAGTGAGGGGAGGCGGATGGAAAGATGGAGAAATCTAGAGCAGCTTTTCCACCCCATATCGGAGGCTCTTGGTGACTCTGGCTGTTGAAATGTAAACAGTTGCTGGGTTTTTTTTGTTGTTGTTGTTGTTCTGCTAATATGTACTGATTTCATGGTTTGAGAAAACTTCTGAAATATAAACTAAGAGTGTATTTTCACTTTTGTGCTTCTAGTATCACTTACATAGTTAACCATGGTGCTAGTGTCTCCTGCATGAATAAAATCTGTTTTCACAGAAATGTTCCTTTGAGAACTGGAGCCAGAGTACAGCGGGTAAGGTACTTGCCCTGCACGCGCCTGACCCCGGTTATCCAGGGGTTGATCCCCGGCATCCTGTATGTCCTGTGAGCACCGCCAGGACTAATTCCTGAGGGCAGAGCCAGAAGTGACCCCTGAGCATTGCTGGGTATGACCAAAAAACTAAAAAACCTTTTGAATTTTTCCCTAAAGGCCAAATGTAAAATAGTGTCTATCCACCAGAGTGTCCAGGGCAGGCTGTGGCGAGGCTTTGATTGGGCTGGGCCGTCAGCAAGGCAGCCTGAGCTAGGTCTGCCATCTGCATCCGGTGAAATCCCAGGCTGGCAGTATGTGGGGGCGAGGGGGAACGTAAGAAGCAGGACATTTGTACTGGAGTATCTTAAAAATCTATTTCAGAGAAAAGTTTCACCAGTTCTAAATTCTGTCCATCCTGCTGGAGAGTTGCTTTAAGGAATTGCCTGTAAGTAGGCAGCTGGGGAAGGAGACGCCACGCTGGCCAGTGTCCATCCTTCTCCTGCGAGGTGGCCTTGTCACCTGCTGTCCCCGTCACCTTTCCAATCCGGATCCCCTCCCAGAGAACCCAGAATGTCTGAAAATAACTGTTATGAATGTCTGGATCCATTTTTTTTCTTCACAAAAACATTGGGAATAACCACAAATACTGCTTACAAAAATAAAGTTATCACAGCTCAGGCAATGACCGCAGGAGCTCAAGCTTGTCACTCGGGGGCTTCTTCCGGAGGTGCCACTTCCATCAGCATCTGCAGGTGCATGGTGAAGGGCTCTGTCACAAAAGACACCAGAAGTGGAGTCAGCAAGAGGCCACACAGAGACTTACCCACTGGTGCCACAGGGCTGCTCTGGGCATTCCTTCAGGGGGTGGCGTCTCTGTCCCAGTGGGCACCTGTGGCCAGAGGCCATCCAAGACCATCCTGTGAGCCACTGTGCTCAGGGAGGGTGTGCTCCCGCTGAGGCATCTGCCACCAGGTTATACGAGAGAGAGGAATGAGCTTAGTGTATTTAGGGAAGCGAAATGATTTTCGAGAAGCCAGGACAGAGGTGGCAGGGGTAAGGTTGGCCACTTGCCTCTGCCCTTGTGGGGACCTCTGCTCTTCTGTTCCTCACTAACCGTCAGGCTTTCCTTTTGGTGATACTCACTTGAGATTTTCTGAGCCCATGCAAACTTATAGTAGACGAAAAGGAAGTAAAATATCAGGCCGCTCAGGATGAAGATCACACAGTACAGGTATTCCCACGCGGGCTCGCTGATGATTGGCGCCAAGACCAGAAACACCGACACCAGCGTCACCAGGATGGGGATCACGATGGGCACCTGCAAGACACAGCGTGGGTCAGGTGGGTCCCTGGAGTGGGTCTCGGTGGAAGATCCACTCTAAAGGAAACACTGGCTAGAAAAAGATACAATAGAGTCCAAAAATCACTCATTTCAATCATTCTAAGTAATTTTGCCAACCTTATATTTTTTTTACTCTACCTATTTTTTTCCTTTCCCCTAAAAGATAAAGAAAATGCCAAATATGACATTATAAGACTGTAAAATACAGTGTCTAAAATGAGGGAGGACTTCATATGTTTAACACTCTATTTCCCTCTCCCTCCCCTCCACCCACCTTTTTTTTGCCACCTTGCCTTGCACACGACTGGCCCAGCCAACCGGGTTCAATTCCTTTGCCCCTCTAGGAGAGTCCAGAAAGCTACCAAGACTATCTCACCCACACGGCAAAGCCTGGCAAGCTACCCATGACGTATTTGATATGCTAAGCACAGTAACAACAAGTCTCACAATGGAGACATTACTGGGCCTGCTCGAGCAAACTGATGAACAACGGGAGGACAGTGCTACAGTGCCATAGATTTGCTAGAGATTCAGCAGTTTAACCTACATGATGTCTATTCCAGCTTTGCCTGACAATTTAATCTTCTTTACCTATCTGGGCTGGAGCGATAGCACAGCGGTAGGGCGTTCGCCTTACAAGCGACCAACATGGCCGACCCCGAGTTCGATTCCTCCTCCCCTCGCGGACAGCCTGGCAAGCTACCGATGACGTATTTGATATGCCAAACACAGTAACAACAAGTCTCACGATGGAGACAGTACAGGGCCTGCTCAAGCAGGCAAACCTGGTTTTTACCCATCTATGTCAGAGAAAACTGGAGCTGCGGAACTTCCTTTGCAGCCCAACCTCAGGCAGTTCCTATCCAATTGGCCTACTTTTTCTTACTTGGAACCTCCCAGGAAGTGTAGGGGGCACAGGGATATTCCACCTGAATGTACAAGTCTGAAGGTTCAGGGCAGGCTGCCAGGTGACACCCGGAAGTTTGGGGAACCACTGGGGTGACAGCCAGTGGTGCCCCCACTTCTGAATCACCAGATAGGTAGGCTGAAGACAGGCAAGGAATCCAATTCCACCAGATCTGGACCCAGCCTTTTCTCCAGGGCACTTTGTTCCCCTGGGGTTAGAAGGGGCATTAAAATAGAAGGAATCAGGTTAAGTGAGTGAGTCAGAAAGAAAAAGATAAACACCAAAGGATCTCACTCAGTAGAGTATAAGGGACAAAGCACAGGGCTACTCTCCCCTAGTCGAGACAACCCTGAGAGACGCCAAGAGAACCCTGTGATCTATGGGGGACATCGGGGGCTTCCTAGCACTCTGGTGGTTGAAATGGAGCAGTGACACTGCAAATATAAGTCAGTAACGCTGGTACTTTTTTTTCTTTTTGGGTTACTCCTGGTGGTGCTCGGGGGACCTTATGGGATGCTGGGAATCAAACCCAGGTCGGCCACGTGCAAGGCAAACCTCCCTCCCCACTGTGCTATTGCTCCAGCCCCAACGCTGGTACTCTTGTAAGTCCATCTCTATATAAATGCCAAAGTGGGGAATTCTGGTATCTCAGAATGCAGGTGAATTCTGTTTAGAATTTAATTTCAGAATTAAATGGATTGTTTAGCAACCTTTGTTTAGACTTGTACATAATAACTTCTTTTTAATTGGACCCATTTGTTACTTTTTATTTATTTTTGCTTTTTGGGTCACACCCTGCGATGCACAGGGGTTATTCCTGACTCTGCACTCAGGAATTACTCCTGGTGGTGCTCAGGGGACCACATGGGATGCTGGGAATCGAACCCGGGTCAGCTGCGTGCAAGGCAAACGCCCTACCCACTATGCTATCACTACAGCCCCCTATTTGTTAATTTTATTTCAGTGTTTTGGGGGAGCGTGTTTGGCCCACGCCCGACCGTGGTCAGATAACTCCTGGCAGTGCTGGGGGCTGTGTGTGATGCTATTCAAGATGCTATTCAAGAGAAGAGCCTGTTTCAAAATGGAAAGTCACTCTCACTGTCACTGTCCCCCCATTGTTCATCGATTTGCTCAAGAGGGCACCAGTAACGTCTCACAACAAATTCTGAGGCTTCTTGTTACTGTTTTTGGCATTCTGAATACATCACAAGAAGCTTGCCAGGCTTTGCCGTGCAGGTGAGATACTCTTGGTAGCTTCCAGGCTATTGAAGAGGGGCAGAGGAATCGAACTCAGGTCGGCCACATGCAAGGCAATACCCCTACCGGCTGTGGAAAGTACGCGCCTAAAAATTAAGTTACCACTTCCTAGTTCACTTCAGGAGATCGAATCCACTTGCGACATTTCAAATTCCAGACCTACCTTTATAGGCCTCTCCAGATCTTTCCTTGTAAATCTCATTACAATCAGGCCCAGAACCGTCATTCCATAAAAGAACCATGCAGCAAAACTGAAGTAGTTCACTAATGAGTTGATATCACCAGGGATGATGTAGATAGTTGCTATGATGCCCTGGGAGAGAGAAGAGTGACGTCTTACTAGATTCTTATTGTATGCAGAAGACATCCCTGTCATTTCATAGCTTTTCCTGAGGAGAAACGCTTTGGCCTCAAGAAAGCTACGGATTCTTTCATATCCAGGGTGAATCTGCTCTGAACTCTGATGACAGCCATTCTCTTTGACACTGGAAGAGACTTGGACAATGGTTTAATGTTTTGAAGATGTGATTTGAAGCAAGACAAATTCAAGCTCTGTCATTTGTGCCCACTTTCTAGTCCCGGCTTTTCCCTCCAGAGGCGTCTGTTCACAGGAGAGGGCTGTGCACCAGCTGAGGAGCGGAATGGCTTCTGTCAGCTGCATGGCCCTCCCCTGCCCTTCACACATCCGCTTCCTTATCTTGACTAAGAGTGGTGGGAGAATCGTGGCCTGAGTGGATGGTCCACAGGGACCCAAAACGGTGGCTCATAGG
Organism: Sorex palustris; assembly: GCA_028565675.1. Taxonomy (NCBI): domain Eukaryota; kingdom Metazoa; phylum Chordata; class Mammalia; order Eulipotyphla; family Soricidae; genus Sorex; species Sorex palustris. The sequence goes on from JAOXYA010090889.1 coordinate 6,832, forward strand.
TAAAGGACTCTGACCCTTGGCTGAGGAAAACCAGGGGGAAGACGCTGAGGGGCCTGTCTTGCACACGATTCCTGAGACTTTGAAATTACTGAACCACAGAGAAAAGCTGTGGTAAAGGCCAGTAGCCAGTTGGTAAAGGCCTTCTGCTGCTGCCTGACAAGCAAGTGGAGTTGTCGTCATTTATTGCCTGGGATCCGTGAAAGTTTGAATTTCCATGTCAGAAGAGTACATGGAACCAGTGTGAGAGATTCAAAGAGCATCTTCCGTGGTGAATGCAGACATGGGAGCCGTGGAGTTGAATGGCATTGGGGTTTGAAACATGCTTATTCCGTGTGGAGGATGAAGGGAACCTGGGTCCTTGGAAAGTACATCAATACAGACTTACTCAATAGTGACGTATCAATACCAGCCTGTGATGCCATGCAAAGGGAAGGACTAAGAAGTTTTTTTTTTGTTTGTTTTTTTGTTTTGTGAGGACATTTGTGCTTACACAAAAGATGATGGCGGGAGCTGGAGTCAGGCGCCGGACGTTGATATAGGAGAGGACTTTCAGCATGTGGCCCTCCCGGCCTGCCACGTACACAAGTCTGGAAAACAGGGACGGGAGTCTGGGTGTGAGCGCGGGCATCTCCCGTGGGGACCTGAGGCCTTGAGCAAGGGCAGGGGAGCCCCCTAAGCAGGGAAAGGGAGGTTCAGGGAACCCCTAGCACAGAGGAGATGCCGGATCTGAGCCCTAATAGAGATGCAAGAAACTGTGTCAAGAATGACTGGCACCCCTCAGACCCTGTGCTTGGAGCCCTGCCAGGAGCAAGCTCGGGTATCCCTGCACTGCAGGACTCCGGCTCCTGGATGGCCACAGTGTTTCCATGTTGTAAAAAAATCAAGAGTGGCAGGGGTAGGGGGGAGCAATAGTACATCAGGCAGGGCATTTGCCTTGCTCTCAACAGCCCTGGGTTCGATCCCTGGCATCCCATATGGTCCCCCAATGTATCAATACCAGCCTGTAATGCCACACAAAGGGAAGGACTAAGAACTAGGAGTGCTTCCTGAACTCAGAGCCAGGAGTACGCCCTGAACACTGCTGGGTGTGACACAAAATGCCAAAAGGAACAACAACAAAAATCAGAGTAGTCACTAGTGAGTGAGTGGACAATAGGGACTTCATTCCCCTGAGAACAACCTGAGGAATCAGTTATCGGAAAGACTTCCGCTTAAAGCATCGAAGTGCTAAGTGGAGAGTAGGTGGTTTGGTTTTGTCCTTGACCACGGAGCTCTGTCCCCAGCCCCAGATGAACCAAAGAAAAATCTAAAAGAGGAGAAAGTTTTAAAAAATCCTCAGCAGAGAAACTCAGCACCTGAGTTGGGGTGGGTGGAGGTGAGGAAAGACGGAGCACTCACTGTCGAGCAGGGCCGAGCCGGAGCGGATGGAAGTGAAACTCCTTCCAACCCTACCCAGTTCAGGCAAAAAGACGCTCACATTAATTAGAAACGAAGGTGTCCCGAGCTGTGACCTTGCAAGCTGAACTAAAAGATAGGGCACAGAGGGGTTTATAAGATAGGGCTCCGTGGTTCTTAAACTTCTCCAGGTTTCTTAAATGTCTGTGACCCTTTTCTCCCCAGAACTGTAACATGGTGAGTGCAGTCACAAACACCTGGCGTCATCACACTTCTCAACTCTCATTTGAAACTGTTAAAAAAACAAACAAAACAAAAAAACCCCAAAAAAACCCAACAATGACAATTTGAGTTGTCAGAGAGCTTCCCCGGGTGGCCAGGTTTTTCGAGAGCCTCCAGTTCAGTGCAGAGAGCTAGATGGGGGCATGGCTCAGATTTCAATCACTTGCCCACAGGCACAGGGCCATGAGTCACACCCAAGGCCACCTGCACACACAGGTGACACTGCCAGCGCTGCTCCTAGGGATTCCCCAGGGGAGAAAGCCTCAGAGATGGCGCAGGAAGTGGCGAGGGCCAGCCTGAGAGCAGGGAATAAAGGAGCAACATACAACGACAGTATGCATGGGAGTTTTTTTGGCCATACCCAATGGCGTACAGGAGTTGCTCTTAGAGGTCCCCAGGGCCCATGTGGTGCCAAGGACAACTCAGGCCTCCTTTATGAAAAGCGCATGCTCAGCACATTGAGCGATCCCTGAGAAGTCTCTTCAAAGTGATGAGATAAATTGATTTTCATATTAGAATTCTGTGCAGTTAAATTATACTGGGCAGATACATTTTTAGGTAAATGAGACACCACTCTCCAATTCTCGTTGGAAACTTAAAAAGATCAGCAATGATCAGCAAATTCGAAAGAAGTTGAAGAAGCAGTGTTAAGGAAACAAAACACATTGGCACGTAGGTACTAGATTTTACTTTTTTTTTTTTTTTTGCTTTTTGAGTCACACCTGGCCATGCACAGGGGTTACTCCTGGCTCTGCACTCAGGAATTATCCCTGGAAGTGCTCAAGTGACCATATGGGATGCTGGGAATCGAACAAGGGTCGGCCGCATGCAAGGCAGAGGCCCTACCCTCTTTGCTATTGCTCCAGCCCCTAGAAGCTACTTTTATTCCATTATTTTAAGACCCCTATTAGATGATAGACAAATCAGTCTAAATAATCAGAAGTAGAAAATGCTATAGCCATGAACGCAATACCATTGGTGAGGATTTAGGGAAACAGGAAGCAAGCACACATTACAAGCAGGACAATAATTGTTATACTTATAATGATGAGCAATTTATTGGCATGAATTAAAAATCAGAAATAACATGGTCCAACTCAGCATTCCCTCATTTGCAAATTTATACATTAAATAATGAGGTAAGTGCACAGAGATGTATGTAATGCTATTTATCACCAGTTTATGTTAGAAAAATATTGGGTTTATTAAAATGTCAAAAATGGGACAAGTTCAATAAATAACCATATATCTGCAAATGGGAACAGTATAAAAACTGATGAAATTGAACCAAAGTGATTGTTACAGAATGATATCTATGGTAGCATACTGAGCTATAGAAAGGTATATCATGAAATCATCTATAAATTAAATTTTCTTTCTTTGGAATTAAAGAGATTGCATTGTGTGCAAAGGAAATGTATGGAAGACAATGCATTCATGCAAGTTGAAAGTTTTTAACTATTTTGTTAACTCTTCATGGTCACGGTCATCCCATTGTTCATCCATTTGCTCTAGCTGGCCCAGTAACATCTCCTTCATGAGACTTGTTGTTGCTGTGTTTGGCATATTGAATACGTCACCCGGAGCTTGCCAGGCTCTGCCGTGCGGGCGAGATACTCTCGGTAGCTTGCCGGGCTCTCCGAGAGGGGCAGAGGAATCGAACTCAGGTTGACCATGTTGGCTACGTGCAAGGCAAATGCCCTACCCGCTGTGTTACCACTCCTTAAAGATGTTTTTATATTTTTGTAATCAGAAAAATCATTGACTTTTTTATATAAATGAGAATGCCAGCACTAATTTTTGCTAATGAAAGCAAATAATTTAAAAACAGATACAGGATGTTTTGTATCAATTTTGAAATAGAAATCGAAGAATAACATGTGCTTTTTACTTTATGAGGAGGGATAGAAGTTGGTGTTAGAGCAAATCCTAAAAGTAATAATGAGACCATATCTACAGTTGCTTACATAAAGCTATGTTTTATAGAATGCAGGGTGGATCAACTGACTGCACATGTATACTATTTTAACTGTATTTCAATAAATGCTTAAAAATAAAGCCGAGAAAACTATGTGAGAATTTATTAGTGGTTTAACTAACATAAATGTTGAAAATGAATTCTGTATGTGGGGACAGGGTGAATATATTATCAGATTGACTTAGTCAAATTGTTGAGATACTCTAGGAAGCCATTGTCCATCATCCATATTAACTCCTGTTCTGGTACTGTCATTATTAACTTTTAGAATTAAAATATCATTCACTTTCAATATTAAATAATTGCATTCATGTGACATAACTATAGAAAATATCATGTAACTTTCATTTAGTTTTAATTTTCAAATGATCTCTGAAATCATTAATGTCATATACTCCTTGTTTAGAATAGATGAACTTCACTCAGTTTTGGTATAGACATATAAAGAAAATATCCTCAATCATATATAAAATATTAATTTAATATTTGACTAAAATAAGCACTGTTATGATTTTTCAATTGATAGACTCATAAAGGTAAAGGCCCTTCCCGTTGATCGTCGATTTGCTCGAGCGGGCCCAGTAACGTCTCCATTGGAGACTTTGTTG
>JAOXYA010090907.1:0-11094 GCA_028565675.1 Sorex palustris
TGTGACAGTATTAGGCATGCTTATATTTTTCATAATTTCAATGAGTATTGCTTTATTGTATATATTTTTATTTATATCAATGATTCTTTTGGTGCTAATTACCATAATAAGATATATAGTGAAATGTTATTGCTGAAAGTATAGAGGTAATTGAGACTGCCCATGACTCAGAATTCAAGTTTGTAAATATTAGGTACTTTATCTAGAAATTTGGATCACTAATGAGCTCTGAATACATTTCAGTAATTTTTCTTTTATGATTCTTTCAGTTAATTCAGAATGCATTTAAATATCCAATGGAGTGATTACATAAATATTTTTATCTTTCTACTTTTAAGATATTGAGATGATGTTGCAGATACTTCTACTATATCACATGTGTTGTTTTACCTATCATAAATTGTTCAATCTGTTTTATTATGTTTAATATATTTCAAGTTTGTTAAGCACCTTACTAAGCATAATAGAATTTTTTTAGATTTAATCTATTATTATTTTGTACACATTCCTTTTCAATAGGATTCTACAGATCAAGTTGTATCTAAAGGAATGTTTACTTGTAACATATAACGTATTTTTACTTTTATTAAGCCATGCTATCTCTCATTAAACTTGATTGCCTAAAGTTATTTATTTATTTTTTAAAATTTTATCAGACATAGTACACAAGTTTTCAAAATGTACATGCAGGTGGTTCTCTATTAACCAATGCACAGAATTTCTCTAGTTAACTTAGACTTCTTAAAGTAGAAATTGAAATTACATTAAAAAAACCAAATCTATAAATTTTGCAAGATTATTATTGCTTCTTATTTTTAAATATGCTTATAAGTGATGACTCAAATTATATCAGATATTTTTCACATAATTATAAACCATTTTAGGCATTATAAATGTGTATTGTCCAGTTTTAATTGCAACTATTTTCCCTGTGTACATTAGCATATAAACTTTTGGGACTTTTTCTTATCTTCCACTTGTTAAAGTCATTACTACAATTTTTTCAGTGTTCAGTATTGGTAACAACATTGTGTGATCATCATTTGTTAACACAGTAATACTTTTATTGAACACTGGCATCATGGAAGGAACTCCAGCATGCGCTAGGCACAATTTCTTTCATTATTGTTGAATAATGAATTTCTTTTTATTATTGTTGCCTCTTTTGGTTTGCTCTTAAACATTATCTTTCTTGAACCTCTTTCCATTTCACTGATTTCTTTGCTGCTTTTATACCTAACCACACTTTGATAGGAGACACAAGACAAAGTGTGATCCTTGCTTTTTAAAACACAGTTCCAACAATGTGTCCAAAGCTAAGGTGAGAATACCAGTTTTGTTAGCTAAATCCAACTCTTCCTAAAGTAAACTACAATATTTCTTTTAAATAAGGGTCTACTCTTAATGTTCAGTGAACATTAAACACAATTCCAAGCAATACATGAAAATTTCTATTGATACTACTCACTTAGAGTTGTCATTTCTGCTTTAAATATCTTAATTCATTCATCATGAAAAATCTAGAGGGGCTGGAGTGATAGCACAGCGGGTAGGTTGTTTGCCTTGCACCCAGTTGACCTGGGTTTGATTTCCAGCATCCCGTATGGTCCCTCGAGCATCTCTAGGAGTAATTCTTGAGTGCAGAGCCAGAGGTAACCCCTGAGTATCACTGGACGTGACCCAAAAAGCAAAAAAAAAAAATGTAGAAACACAAAAGTCATGATACATGCAAAAGTTATACCATATTTATAGTCTTTTTATTTATCCTAATGTTTCTTGCCCTGTCATCTCAATGTTGACTGAGCATCCCATAATTTTGAACTAATTTCACCATGTCTAATCTATTTCTGCAGCAATTTATCCTAGGTAATTATATATGTCTAATCTTCCCTGTCTGGCTGGAGTGATAGCATAGCAGGTAAGGTGTTTGCCGTGCACGCAGCCAACCTGGGTTTGATCCCTTTGCCCCTTTTGGAGATCCCTGTAAGCTACCAACCTGTAAGCTACCGAGAGTATCTCACCAACACAGCAAAGTCTGGCAAGCTACTCATGATGTATTAAATATGCCAAAAACAGTAACAACAAGTCTCACAATGGAGACGTTACTTGTGCCCGCTCGAGAATCAATGAACACAGTGGTACAGTGCTACAGTGCTAATCTTCTCTGTCACTATGTATTTCTGCTCATATGTCTTTGTTCAAAACTATTTAATGTTTTGTTTGCTACATCATATTATCTATTGTCATGGTGAAAATGAGGTCTTAGAAACTGAAATTAAGATACTTCACAATAAGAATTATGGTTAACATTTCTTGATGAGGGAAACAAAAGAGTTTTTATTGATACTTATTTAGAAAGATCTAAGGGGAGAGAGAAAGGGAGAAGTGTGTTCAAGAGAGACCTCTGGCTTCTCCAAAGTGAAAACAGGCAAACAAAGAGACAAACAAGTGAGATACATGTTCAATGGACAATGCGAGCTTGAAGAGAAAGCCAATTTTTTAAAACGTTCTACTCAATTTTGTTTGGGCTGGAGCAATAGCACAGTGGGTAGGGCGTTTCTCTTGCACGCTGCCAACCAGCGCTCTATTCCTCTGTCCCTCTCAGAGAGTCCAGCAAGCTACCAAGAGTATCTGGCCCGCACGGCAGAGCCTGGCAAGCTCTCCATGGCATATTTGATATGCCAAAAACAGTAACAAATCTCACAATTTGTTGTGAGATGTTACTGGTGCCCACTCAAGCAAATAGATGAACAACGGGAGGACAGTGACAATGACAGTGACTCGATTTTGTTACCTATTAGTATGTTATAAGTAGTAAGTAGAACTTACTGTAAGTAGAACTCACTCTGTAAGTAGAACTTAAAATTTCTGTCTTCTGTATTTTGTATTACAAATTTCTCATTTATCTGGCTATTTTAACTCATAATTAAAGATTCATTCTCTGAGGGATTTTATGTATAAGCTTTTTCTAGTCTACTATGGTCTTCTTACTATACATTTATAACTATTTTTATCATGCATTAATAATTATTTTAATTCTCAAATAATCTATAGGTGCTTAGAGGAGAAACATTATTCATGTACTTTGGTGTGTTACTATATAAGTGCCTCATATGCTCCTTCTGTTCTATAGACTTCCATTTTGTATTTATCGGTTGATTAACTTATTGATTACACTAATACATTGTAAATTGTTATCTATCTGACTTCAAAAGTTTGCAGTAAAATTCTAATGTCACTTTTTTATTTTGCTGGAAGATTCTCAAGGGATGTTGATGCATTTTTAAAATTACAACTCATAAAAATAGCCAGGTAAAGCTCAGAATTTTTAACTTACAAAATAATGATGTAGCTTCATAATACATACCATTTTTTTCTATTTTGTATTCCATTCTGTGTAATGCAAAATAGCCTATATCAATGTGGAGGTGATAATTTTAAAAATATATTGAGGAATTAAAAAATTTATTACACATATGGGAAGGATTCTTTGTCGTAGATATGATATTTCTATAAAAAAATCTACCCCCCTCAAGTATTCTATATTTAAGTACAGGATCAGCTTGAAGAAATTTAGCTGAATATAGATACAGATTTCTTAAACTGGCATGTAGTAATATTGGGACCAATTAATAAAATTTTATCATTAATGCAAAAGAGGGCTGGAGTGATAGCACAGCAGGTAAGGCATTTGCCTTGCAAGCGGCCAATATGGTCGACCCGAGTTCGATTCCTCCGCCCCTCTCGCAGAGCCCGGCAAGCTACCCATGACGTATTCCATATGCCAAACACAGTAACAACAAGTCTCACAATGGAGATGTTACTGGGCCCGCTTGAGCAAATCGATGAATAACGGGAGGACCGTGGCATTTGACCATGACCGTGGAGTGATAGCCCAGTGGGTAGAACATTTGCCTTGCACGTGGTCGACCAGGATTCAATTCCCAGCACCCCATATGGTTCCCTAAGCACCGCCAGGAGTAATTCTGGAGTGCAAAGCCAGGAGAAACCCCTGTGCATTGCCGGGTGCAACCCAACTCCCCTCCCCCCCCCAAAAAAAGAATATCCCTGGAGAAAAACATGTTTTGCTTTGTGTATTATGTCAATTTTCCCCATTGTTGATGATACTCATTATATTATTGGTTTGGGGACACACCTGCAGGGTTATTCCTGGGTTGGTGCTTATGAACCTGTCCTATGTACTATGTACTACGGTCCAGGGCCACAGTACAGAAGAGAGGACATTTGCCTTGCATGCGACTGTCCTGGGTTCCAACCCCGGCACGCCATATGGTTCCTTGAGCCCGCCAGGCATGATCCTTGAGCTCAGAGACAGGAGTAAACCCTGAGCACCACTAGCTGTGGCCCCCAAACAAAAACAAACATGAATCACTCCCAACATTCCTTGAGGCAGTGCTAGGGCTCGAACCCGGGGCTCCTGCCTATGAAGCCCGTGCCCCAGCCTTTAGAACCCTCTCTTGGGCCCTAATGTTGCCCACTTTGATCTCCTGGTTAAAATCACGTCTTCTGGGTTTTTTCTCTGTGATGCAACTTTTGTTCCCCTCCTTTGAAAGGGGACGTTGTGTGAGGGGTGTCCTTGAGAACTGCATGCGTATCCTCGGCCCCATCAGTTTTCATGCCGCTTCAGCATATACTCACTGATGGTTCTGCCAGTGCTGTTAGCAGCCTTTGTTACTGTGAGGGTTGCAAAGAGATTATTTTCCCATTTCAATCATTTACTGTGAATTTATTAGTCAGCGTTCTCTTACAAGGATGTGGTTAATTTTAATGTACTTTTCCTCTTTTCATTTAAAATGTTACTGGCGGTTGCCATATTGCAACACATTTCTGGTCCCGATTCCCTAGAGGTCTCCGCGGGAGAAGAACACAGACTTCAGTCAAATCAAAGGGGCCCTCACTCCAGAGACAGCCATGCTTTGGGGGTCCTAAAGGCACCAGGGACCACCAGGCACTCTTCTGGTCAACCAGCTACAAAAAGGGGACACACTGATGAACCCCAGGGGTTGATGGGGTGTGTGTGTATGTAATTTTCTAGACTCTCAGAATTCCGGAAAGTATTATGATTACAACTGGACTATAATGGATACAGACCTGACCCCACCCAATGAAGCGATAGATGCATAGTTTGGGGGTGTCGACTTATTACAAGCCTTCAGGGGCATTGCAGCTACCAGATCCCAAGGTGAGTGGGACACTGGAATCCAAAGTCACGTCAGGGTTGCTGACGCACAGCCTGGGGTGGCAGGGAGGGAGGAAAGACTCACAGGCAGAGACGTGGCATTGCCAATTGCAGAGGCGGGAGGAACGTGGATCCGTTGGCATGAGCCATACATGGCACTGGAAGAAGAATCAAGTCAAGGTGTGGGCAGGGCAAGCCCTGGAGGGGCAGAGGCTGAGACAGGAGGTGCTCAGGGGAGCACTTAGCACCAGGATCAGAGCCGCAGGGTATATTTAGATGCTGCGGGTGCAGCGGACACAGGAGCAGGATAGAGGCCGGGTGCCACCGTTAGATTCCTGCCGCGGGGAGGATGGATTGGACAGGGGAGGCGGCACGGGGGCTGTGGAGGTTTTCTAAGAAAAGTCAAGTGGGGATGTAGGTTGCAGGCACGGGAGGTGTGTGGGCATGGAGGAGGGACTTTGCGAAGCAGCGTGGGGAACCCACACTCAGCTCACTCAGCTGGAGCTCTGGGGTGTTTCCAGGATGCATGAGGCTCCGGCCCCTCTCATGTGAAGGTGCCTGAGACCCCAAAGAGAAGAGCCCAGCGAACCACTCGCAAAGATGCACTGCTGTGAAAATCTCAGGACCAAAGGCACAGGAAGCCGTGCTGAAATCGGGTCAGGTGCAGAGCGTCTGATTTTGGCTGTTAATAATAACTCCTCAAGTATGTGCTGGGCGACGCACTCTTTCTTCCTTAATCTGCTATTTTTTGCCAGGTTGCAAGTAGCAAAGTTATGCTGCATTTATGCAAGGAATTTGAGTGTTTTCTTTCTCTCTATGTACCAGAAAGACTTTAAAAAGCATTGATTGGAGTTATTGTTTCTGGAAGGATTTGCTTGAGTTCATTTACAGCCTGGTGATCTCTCTCTCTCTCTCTCTCTCTCTCTCTCTCTCTCTCTCTTTCTCTCTTTCTCAGTCTTGCTCTGTGTGTGTGTGTGTGTGTGTGTGTGTGTGTGTGTGTTGACAGCTCTATTACGATACTCCCATGCCACAATCAAGATGGCAGATTCCACAATCAAGATGACAGATGCCTCATCATCTTCTCCTACTGATGGGTCATCCATTCCTTCTTCACCCTGTCCCCAGGATGGTGGTGATGGTGATGATGGTGGGGGGATGGTGATGGTGTGATGGTGATGATGATGATGGTGATGATGGTGGTGGTGGTGGTGATAATATGATGGTGATGGTGGTGGTGATATGGTGGTGATGATGTGATAGTGGTGGTAATGGTGGTGGTGGTGGTGGTGTCTATGCATGAGCCACAGTGGAAAAGAGAAGACAAGGTGAGTCCAGAACCTCTAAAGAAGCCCAGGACAGGCCATTGTCACGGGAAGAGCAGGGCTGCAGGCTCCCACTCTTCCCCATCACTTGTTCGTTTTTTTAGAATCTCAGTCAATCGCCAGAACCCCCGCCCTGCTAAGATGTTTTGGGGAAAACTTATTTTAGGTGTTGTGATTTCTAGTACTGAGAGCGGTAAGATTCCAGGAGGAGAGCAGCTCATGCCCCCGCCCCCGGGTCAGCTTCCTGCTGAAATTCGCCCCTTGCATCCGATGAAGGCACCAAAGGCTGAGGCGTGTAAGGGAGGACTGGGCAGCACCCGCCTCCCTCTCCTTCCCGCGGCCCCTGAGGCCCTGTGAACCACGTCTGGGCGCCTCAGATCCCGGGCCTGGCACGATAATGCCCATGTCCCTCTGCCCCGCCTGCCCCAGGCCATAGCTCCACCCCTGACCCAATCACGGGGCCTGGGCCGTGTCCTTGCCTGGGCGCGAGGCACTCTCAGGCTGCTGCCTTTCCTCCTGGCCTCGGTCACTGTGTTCAGCCTCGGCTGTCACTGACTCTTCTTAGGGTTTGATGAGAAGTGATTGGGGGAGTCGGCTCGTCTCCTCCCGGAGCCCGACCTCTCTTGGGGTGCCGTGCTCAGTGCTCAATGCTCTGCCCCGGAGTCTGGCCCAGTACAGTTATGGACCAGACAGGAACCAAAGGGGAAAAACCGAGAAGAATTGCTCGAGAACAGGGATCTGGGTGAATCCAGAATTCCTCTGGATGACACAGGAGAGAGAGAGAGAAAGAGTGAGAGAGAGAGAGAGAGAGAGAGAGAGAGACAGAGACAGAGACAGAGAGAAGCAGAGGTAGACAGAGACAGGAAGGGAGAGAGACAGAGACAGAGACAGGAAGGGAGAGAGACAGAGAGAGACAGAGGGAAGAGAGACAGAGAGAGAAAGGAGGAGGGGTGTCACTGGCCTCTGGCTTCCCTGGAGAAGACAAATTAGCCTTGCTGTGGACATGTCCCTCAGGGTCCAGCATGGGTTTTATAGCCAGAGGGTACGTTTAACTGAGCCAGTAAATCACATGTCCCCGGCCCGCCCAGGCTTTAAGGAGCCCGCGGCTGTGGGACATTGAGTTCCCCATATCAAGGCCACGGGCTTCTCCTGCAGGGACCTACCTCATCAACGCTTTGCCCAGGAATGGTCCCTCAGGCCTCACTCCATAAACAAGTCTGTGATCAAAGGCCGGCAGACAGATGGCCCTGGCAGTCACTGGACGTCTGGTGGGGCTGATTGGGGGGGGGGGGGAACGTCCTCTGCGTGGGAGCGAAAGGCTTCACAGGGAAACACACGGTGCACATCACCGGGGCTGGGCGGTTGGTGCCCCAGTCTGAAGGCATCACTGGGGCTGGGCCGATGGTACCCTAGTCTGATGGTATCACCAGGGCTGGGCTGATGGTGCCCCAGTGTGACAGCCCTGGCTGCCTTTCCCAGGCCCCTCTGCTCGCCCAATGCTGCAGATGGGGGGAGCCTAGGTCCCTCTTCCGTCTGTTCCACAACGTCACGAGTTCTGTGCGTCACACTGGCCCCCAGCTGGGCTGGCGTTCATGAGCCCCGCCTGAGGGTCCTGCTCACACTTCCTGATGGATACTGCGGGCAGTGTGGTCTGTCCTCCGGGTCAGCTCCCCCCAGGATGGCAGAGATGGAGGTAGCAGCCTGCTGGGCTACACTCACCCTCTGCCCAGGTCAGGTCCCTGAGGGGAGCTCGTCATTCATTCATTCCTGCATGCATGGACTCATTCCTCATTCACTCATTCCTCGTTCACGCATGCGTGCATGCTTTCATTCCTTCACATTCCTTCTTCAGAAGCACCAGGCAGGGGCCAGTCAGACGCTCACACATCTTGACTTGAGGTTGGAACAATGGCCCTGGGGCCTGGGCCTCCTGGGGGCAACCACCAGGGGGCTGGTTGCTAAACAGGACAGAGGGGTGGTGGAAACCAAGCACCAGCGTCAGAAAGAAATGGAGTGGACGCCATGTGCTGGCCAGGCACGGGTGTGCTGGGGAGGCCCAAGAAGGGACGGGGTGCACGTGGGGGCCAGAGGGCAGCTGAGGACCAGGAAGCTGGCAGAAGGGTGGAGGCCTCTGGGGCTGGGTGCCACGTGGACCCCGCGGACGTGGCGTGTGCCAGTTGCACAACTTCCCGATGGCCACTGGGCTTGGGCCGAGTGACTGAAACCCAGATCTCCCTGCTACACACCCCCTGTCGTCCTTCCAGGCAGCCAGAGGCCCCAGTCTCAGGGAGAGGACCAATGACTAAATCATCCCCTGAGAAGCCCAATTAAAAGAGAAGGGATGGTCCCAGGTCTGGATTTTGCTAAGAACTTCTCTCATCCGCTGCCAAGACCGTCTCCTTTGAGACAGCTTGACCACATGTGGACTGAGCCAGTGGTGGTGTCCAGGATGCCCAGTGCACGGCCCCCTCTGGATGGACGCCGACCCCCATCAGCACCGCGCTGGGACCAGGTCTTTCCATTGTATCCTTTCCCAGCCAGCCTGTCTTAGCCTGAACTTTTGGGAAAACGTTTGCCAGTGTCCGGGGCTGAGGCTGGTGAGGTCCAAACCCTCTGTGACCTGCTGGCTGGGTTGGGTGTGGCCTCCAGGAAGTCGAGAGGCCAGGCACTGGGTGACCAACCTGCCCCTTTATCAGGCCCCAAATAATTTAGGGCCTGATAAAGGGCTAATAGAATTGTCTTTAAAAAAATACATCAGTAGGGGCTGGAGCAAGTGGGTAGGGTGTTTGTCTTGCACACGGCTGACCTGGGTTCGATTCCCAGCATCCCATGTGGTCCCCCGAGCACTGTCAGAAGTGATTCCTGAGTGCAAAGCCAGGATAACCCCTGAGCATCGCCGGGTGTGACCCAAAAAAGCAAAAACAAAAATTAAAGACATTTTTTTGAGAATTGTTGTTTCTTACCATGGGGACATGAAGTCCTTGTCTGAGGGATTACTAAGCTTTTGTTGTAAGCTTAGTCTTCTGGGTGACTGCTTTTGTTGTTTTTGTTAACTGAGCTTAGCTGCCGTCTTTGATTCTTTCCCCTCTCATTTGGTGTGCACCCACTGGGATGTCAGTGTGGCAGAGTTTGGTGGTGTCATGTCATGACCTCCTGCTCCAGAAAATCCCAAATGTTTAAACGGGCACTGAGTTTACATGGCAGCAGTTGTGGGACGAGAGGTGTGGCTGCCGGGTTTCCAGAATTACGGGGTAGAGGAGAGGCATTCCACCCCGACTCTGAGATGACCCCAGAGTTCTCAGCTAAAATAAAGACCCGGGGTACCTGAAATTTCTGGCAGTTTAGAGTCTCTGAGGAGCTTGGCTCTGAGGAGGGGGATCTGGCCATTGGCATGGCGGCAGCTAGTGGGGGTGTGAGTGAGGCTGATGGGGCTTTGGCATGTGGAGACTTGACCAGCACCCCCCTCCCACCCTGGCTCTGGGACACTTTGGTGGCAGTGAAGGGACAGTAGCTTTGTTCATAGAGACCATGAACATTATTAATACGATTGTCTTCGTGTCACCTAAACCACAGTAAAAACATAAACGAACACCAAAGAAACATCTTCCTGCTCTTGTCATGGAGATGTTCTGTTTCCGGCCGACTTATCATTTTGCTTGTAGTCAACGAGACGTCTCAACTTTGTGTGTGTGGATGGTCTGAGGTAGGTTCACCACAGGGGAATCTCTTGAGCAAAACCCATTCTTTAATGAATTTTTTCGTGCTTTGTAGTGGCACTGCTGTGGCAAATGAGATTATTGAGTCTGTGTTGGTGTCTTCCTGGGTTTCCTGTTTCCATTCCTCGACTCTTGCATCAGGCTGTACCGCGCTGTCTTCGTTGTGCAATCACAAAATCTCTTGACGTTTGGTGGTGCAGACCCACCAGCTTTGTGCTTTATTGGCCCATTCCACGTCTCTGGAATGTCCAAATAAAATTTCAAGCGAGCACGCCAGTTTCTTCACTAATACCTGCCAGCCTTTTAAGAGGGTCTGCATTGAAAATGCGATTTGGTTTGGAGGGCGCGGCCGTGCCCATCCTACTGGCTGAGCCAGGGTCGAGCGCCCAAACCCGTCAGATCTTTAATGTTTCCGAAATGTTTTGTAACGTCTAGCATTGCGTGCATTTCTAATTGCTTGATGATTTTGTGGTATTTTAAATGAAATGGAAAGGTTTTTATTTTCTAATTGTTGTTAGCATATTGAAATTCAGTTAACTTTTCTACGTTAATTAGGCCCAGCCTCTAGGATATAATTTCCTTGTCTCTTCTAATGTTTCAGAGATTCTTTGGGTTTTCCCATAAGACAATGTTATTTGAAATGATACTTTGGTGTTTCCTTTCCAATTTTGATTCTTTCAATTTTCATTTCTTGCCTGATTGAATGACTGGGGCCCACCATACAAGGCTGAATAGAAACCATCTCTTCCTTGCTCGGCATTTCGACATTAATGATGCTACTCACCGTGTGTCTCTGTGTGTCTGTGTCTCTGTATGTTTGGGAGTCTAGATGTGTGTGTTTGTGCGTGTCTACATA
>JAOXYA010090915.1:0-11094 GCA_028565675.1 Sorex palustris
ACGTCCCAACACAAACCCCTCCACCAGTGTTCCCGTTTCCCTCCTCCCCATCCCACCCTGCCTCTGTGGCAGGGCAATCCCTTGTGTTCTCTCTCTTCTTTTGGGTGTTGTGGTATAGCAAAGTACTCTTACCCCCAAGATATCATGGGACGTCCCAGGGAGGCCAAACGTGGCATGCCCCACTCACACCCCAGCAACTTAGTAACTGAAGTTGGTGGGCCTCACACTCACTTTCTCCCGATCCCCTCTGCCACCCTGAGGCCTTCTGGGGAGGCTAGAACTGGTAAAGTTCGCGGATGAGGCCCTGCACCTTGGGCCAGAGTCCCGCCAGCTCTACCAGATGACCGCCAAGCAACACTTGACGTCGGTTTGGTCTTCTCAGCTCGGGCGTTAATTACCACCACCGGAGGATTCTCTCAGGGAGCCCCTGACTCAGGCTGGAGCCAGGAAGCACCTTTGCAGGAAAGGAAAGTCAGCCCTAGACCTGCCCCAGGGTTTCAGGTTCCAGTCCCAGCGCTCAGAAAGGATCTCAGGAGCGGAAAAGCAGTGAAGAAAACAGATTTTATTTGAAGGGTTTTTGAGGAAGGGGAAGGAGAGAGAACAGAGAGAAAAGGCAGGCTTCTTCAGAGGCAGAGAGAGCTTCAGTACACATCTCAAGAGTGGAGATGTGGGTGACACATGTGCTCGGGTACCACATTTGCTTGGCCACGTGGGCACAAGCAGCACATTGGCTCCGGCAGCATATGCACCCTTCCTTTGTTCAAGGTCGCTTTTATAGTTTCTCCAACCTGCCCCCACGTGGGGCTTCTAGCTAGATAAGAGTTCATTAATAGGGTGGTTGCCAAGGGGGGTTACCTTGGTCTGAGTTTCTCTGGCAGAGGTGAGGGTCGTTCAGGTGTTGTAAATCTCCTTCAGGTCCTTAATTGCAGTTTCTATCTCTGCTGAAGTTTGTGTCTCTGTGGAGGCCAGCCTCCACAGGGTCTGTCACTGGCCAGGAAGGTCTTATCAGGCCTAGACCTTAATTCTTGCAGCTTTAGTGTTATTGGATTTACTATTTCTCAGAAATTCCACTGCGATGGGGCCTCTCCTATCTGCCTGCCTGCCTCATAATGACACCTCCACCCCACCTCTGCTATGATGTCCTGAAGAGATGGGACATGGGTAGAGAGAGGAAACTGACGCTCAGCTGGGGCTGGAGTCCTGGGGGCTCACACCATGAATCACAATAGCTTCTAGCTTCCAGAAAGTTCCATCCTTTCCTTCCCATGTGTCAATCAAGAAGGTGTAACTTTTGTGGTCCCAAGCACCACTGCACCCCAATGCCAGCACCTAACTGCCCATCTGCATGGGGATTGTCACCGGAAGTGACCTTGGGCTCCGAGTATAGCTGGGGTTTGCCCCACCCCATTTCCCATCCCTGTTGATGCAGATTGCTTGCTTAGAGCTATGTAGTGTTCCATTGTGTGTGTACACCACAACTTCTAGATCCATTCATCCACAGTTGGGTATTTGGGTTGTGAAAGTAGATTTTTGTGTGTGTGGTATCAAGGACTGAACTCAGGGTATCACACGTGTGAGGCATTAATTTGATATTCTATTGTGCTTTCATTCTTAAATTTAAGAGTAAAGGAAAATCTTTAGGAACCAGTACAATGCTACAGTGGGGAGAGAAATTGCTTTGCACACAGCTGACCCTAGTTTTGTCTCCAGCACCACATATGACCTCTGAGCCTGCTAGGAGTAACCCTGAGGACAGAGCCAAAATCCAGAGGACAGAGCCAGAATTAAGCCCTGAGCACTGCCAGGTGTAGCCCCCAAACAATGCAGAAACAAACAAACAAAAGTTAAGTCTTTTCAATACAGCGAGTCAAAGTACAACAAAATGTGTCTTCAGGAAATATTACAATAGAGGAATCAGCGCTTCATATCTTTGGGGATGAGGTTGTTTGAAGCAGGACTGTTTGTAATGACCAAAAACTCAATTCCAGGGCAGGGATGCAGCTCAGCACAGACTCCAGGCATTGCCTGTATGTGACCCTGGCTCCAATACCTGGCACCAGAAAGGAAAAAAACTGAAAACTCAGCTTCACTGTGTCCCAACAATAGGAAAATGATTCAGTAAGTTCTGATTCTTCTCTGTAAGGTTTTGTCCACATGGACAAATTGTTACAATCTGATTTAAAGCTTCATGGTGTGCAAACTTTCCAAGAGAAATGAAAACTTGGGTTGCCACAAAGACGTGGGTACAGATGTTAGTAGCAGAGGGACAGAAGCTGTGACAGTGACAGCCCCAGTGTCCATCAGCCCCAGTGCCCATGAGGGAGGATACTGTCCTTCAAGGGAACAAAGTGCCTTTACTAACCATAGCACGGGGAGCTTCTTACACAACCTTAGGTTTGTGAAGTGAAAGATGTGTCTCAGACTCAGAAGGTCACAGCCTGCATCATTCCATTGACATCAAAATTCAGGAAGAGGCAAAGCCATCGAGCAAGAAAATTGCTGATTAGCTGCCAGGGGCTGGGAAGGTGGGAATGAGCGATGTCTCCTTCATGGAGATTGAACTTCTGTCTAGAGAATGAGAGGGGTTTGAGATGAGAGGATGGTGATGTTTTCAGTGTGTTAAGAATACACTAAGCTCAGGACTGGAGCAATAGCACAGTGGATAGGGCATTTGCCTTGCATGCGGCCGACCCAAGTTTAATTCCCAGCATCCCATATGGTCCCCTGAGCACCGCCAGGAGTAATTCCTGAGTGCATGAACCAGGAATAACCCCCATGCATCACTGTGTGTGACCCAAAAAGCAAAGCAAAACAAAACAAAAGAATATATTAAGCTCATAGAAGTTTCTTCCTTCAAGTGGTGAGAACATGGATGTGTTTATGTGTTTTTATATGAATTTTATCTTAATCCCCCCCCCAAAAAAGTATCTAGACCAAGGTCCAATGTGTGGGAGAAAAATAAGACCCTTAGGAGAGGTAGGAAGATGCTTCATTGGTGAGGTTTCTCTTGCATGCAGGGATTTTGGTAACAGGAAAGCTTTTAGAAGAGAATGCTCTTGGGCACTGGCAAAAAATCTGTTCTTTAGAATAATAACCAGCTCTCACTCCACAGGCTGCTGCTCCGAGGTGCTGCATCTAGCACGCTCAGCAGTCCATGACAGAGTCTTGCCTGTGAAATGCACAGGCCCTAGCGGTCATCTGCTGGCTTCCGAAAGGAAGAGTGACTCAAAGCCTTTCCTTGCAGGTTCCGTGGCTCTGTGTGTCCCCAACTTTTGAAACTGAGCGGTCCTGAGCTCAAGGATTCAAAATCAAGAGTTCCAGCATCATGAGATGCGTGCTGAAAGTAGACTATAGACTGAACACGATGGCCACTCAATACCTCTCTTGCAAACTACAAGACCCTGAAGGAAAGAGTGAGCAAAAGGGAATTTCCTGCCACAGAGGCGGATTGGGGTGTGTGGGGGGATGGGCTGTGGGGGTGGGAGGGCTACTAGGATCATTGGTAGTGGAGAATGGGCACAGGTGTAGGGATGGGTACTCGATCATTGTATAACTAAAACCCAAGCACGAAAGTTTGTCTACAACTGTACCTCATGGTATTTCACTAAAGAAAAGAGAGAGAGAGAGAGAGAGAGAGAGAGAGAGAGAGAGAGAGAGAGTTCCAGCATCAGAATTTCAATTCTCCCTGCCCCGGCACAATGCTCTGCCAGCTCCACTGGTGAGACGAGTTGGCAACACACAGCATCACAGGAGTGGGAGAGAGAAGCCCCAGCCAGGCCCTCACAAGCTCAGAGATGTGACTGAAGAAGGAGGAAAGGGTTAGCCCACTGGCCACTCCAACTACGGAATCACTGAAAAGCAGATGGAAGAAAGAACTTGTGCAATAACTCTCTGCCGATCAATGCTCAGAAGACCTGAGCCCTTAACCCTTGCCAGCTTCTCTTAGCCCTTGTGTGATGAAATCTTATTTGTTTTGTTTTGTTTTGTTTTGTTTCTTTTTTGTTTTGGAGACCACATCAGGGAGAGTTCAGGGGCTATTAGGGCTCAGTGCTTCACAGTCGCTCATGGGGATGTCAATGCTTGAGCCTGAACCTTCAACTTGCAAATATGACACTTGACCCGGTGAACCACCCCTCAGCCCAGAGTGGGGTGTCTGCAGAGGTGCCCAGGAACATCAAGATCTCGGCATGCCTGCTTCACAAAATGGTTTCAATCTCACCTCAACTCCTTTTCTCCCCATTGCTCCAAGGCCAGCCAATATAAAGAACCCCAAGGGGTTGTTTTTGGTTGCCTTGATGATCCCCCTGAATTTGGAAGATATTTGTTGGGTGGTCCTGAATATTCTTCAGCTGTCCAGTTTGTTCTCAAGGAAGTAGAACTTGGTGGACTGATGGAGAAAAAGTCCCAGGACATAGGAAGGAAATGAAGGTGTTTCAAAGAAGTTATAGGGCAGGAACCCACGTGTTTGCCAGGAGAAAGACAAACAGGATGATCTCACTTTTCTTTGACACACAGATTAACTGGACAAGGAATGCAGTGAAAGGGGGAAGCCATGATCACTCTTGTCCCCAGAGTACAGAGAGAAGGACAGAGAAGGAAAGAAGTTGAGGGGGATGAAGGGATGGGCAGGAAATCAAGGACTCAGAGATATGGGTGGTGTCAAGGAGTACAGCTAAATATCCAAACCACACAGCCCACATGCTCCACACATGAAGTTCAAACTTCAACAACCAAACTTAAAAATTGGCCTGTCAAGGTGGCAGGCTGGGGCGTATTGGGGGAGGCACCCCGAGGACACTGTGGAGGGAAATTATCACTGGTGGGGGGATCGGTGCTGGAACATTCTATATCTAAAACTCAACTGTGAGTAATTTTGTAAGTCATGGTGTTTCAATAAGATTTTTAGAAATATGAAAAAGAAACTGTAAATTTGTGCACCTCCCTATTACCTATGTAGGAATGTGTGTTCATGTGTGTGTGTGTATGTGTGTGTATATGCATGTATCTCTTATGTATAATGATATGTATATGTGTGTTTGTATGTGTATGCTTGTATTTATTTTATATATATATCTATACTTGTATTCCTGTGTTTATCATCTGTGTATTAATATATTGTGTATGTCCATGCCTATTTTCTATGTATGAATGTATTACACATATATGTCCATGTTGTATATATGTGTACACTGTTATACCTATGTTCTATGAATGACTGCATTATATGTGTGCATGCATGTATCTGTGAATGGATGTATAGGTATAGAGCTGAGCTGTGAGCTGTCCTCCCATTGTTCATCAATTTGCTCGAACGGGCCCAGTAACGTCTCCATTGGAGACTTTGTTGTTACTGTGTTTGGCATATTGAAGACATCACGGGTAGCTTGCCAGGCTCTGCCGTGTGGGCGAGATACTCTTGGTAGCTTGCTGGGCTCTCCGAGAGGGGCAGAGGAATTGAACTCAGATCGGCCATGTTGGCTGTGTGCAAGGCAAACGCCCTACCGCTGTGCTATTGCTCCAGCCCAGTGCTATCGCTCCAGCCGGTTAGCTCAGTTGGTTAGAGCGTGGTGCTAATAACAAGGTTTACTTACTAAAAAATTGAGCGTTATACTATAATTAAATTGCTTTTAAATTAAAATATATGCTTTTATACTAGAGGCTTCTTTTATACGAACTTAAGTTTTATACATATATAACAACTTCTAGCTTTTAAATCCACAAAATTTATGAACCACTGTCATTTATAACACTTGGGATCATAGATTTAGGAAAGGGTTATTTTACAAACTGAATTAGATGAGAGCATTTAAGAAAGAAATATTAGTGCATCTGTCAATGTCCTATTAGAATGAGTATGATTTTAAAGACGGGTTCTTTGCAACAGGTTCCTATATTCTTTCAGCTAAAATGAATGACTATTATAATATTTGCTGTAAGAACAAAATTCTCTTCAATTATTCTCCTCTGCTCCCAAGAAATATGTATAATATTAAATAGAAACCTAATAATTTATAGAGAAAGATAAGATGCTTAAAAGAAATTATAGAAACCTATTTTGTCTTTAATGTCTAATGATCTTAACTTATTTCTATATGCTTCTAGTATACTAGTACATTAGTGCTGACTCATCCTTAAGATTATAGCCAGGTTTTGTGAAATATAAGAAATATGATAAAAATTGAATGATCATTTATTTTTAATAATGAAAAAAACCTTCCCTTATAATACCTGGCAAGCAGAATTTCTCATACAATACTAAAAGCCAGCAATTTACTTAATATGACTTGGGAAATACTTCTAAAACTCAACTTGAAAAACATTTAGATTTCATCTTGATCTAAAGTGTGTGAGAAAGACTTAATTTCTACCTTGACTTATTGCTTCTGTAAGACTGTCAAATAGTAAGAAAGGCTTCCAAGTTTGTTTTTGTGTATGCAATAGATGGACACTTAAGTTCTCTTTAACCTATGTTTTCATTTTCAGAAGCTTTAGTGTTGATTCACCTGAGAAAAAGTTTTCATTACTAAAACAACAACAAACAAGAAAAAAGAACAAAACAAAAAAAAGAAAAAGAAAATGTGATGAAAGAAGTAATGGCGTAATTTCTATGTTTAAAAAGAATTTCAAGTCCTCATTTACTTTTCCACTTTCAAATAGCTCAAAATCATAAATAATTTGATTTATATAAAATATTCAAATTTCTTCAAAGACAGTAATAAAGAAAAAGACTATCATCAGAGAAGGAGTGACGTGGAAGGAACAACAGCAAGATACCTGTCTTTCACTTAAAAATCTCCCTGTAAGATTATAAGGGCTTCAATTATTTTTGAACTTTAAAGCACACAACACTAAAAAACTATTTCAACGTTGAGATTTTTTTTAATTTTAGACATCAATTTCTGTGAACCTCAAGAATTTGTGTGTGTGTGCGCATGCGTGTGTGCATGCGCTCACACGCTAGATCTGAGCTGAGTACTATTGGTATGGATGTGTTTTAAATTCTAAAGTATTATATAGAAAAGCACATCCAAAATTTCCAGGAATGTTCTCAAGAAGTAAAATAGAGTCCTATGGCAAAATATGAGAAATAAATCAAGATTATTCTAAACTAAGCAGATTTTTTGTAATACGAGTCACTCTCCTATTACAAGTCACTCTCCTATTATGATGATGCAGGCATGACAGATTCATGGTTCAGACCTGGAAATGCAGTTGTGTTTGGATCTCATAGAGCCCAAAGGCATTTAGAAAAGTTTAAATTCATCTATATTTCACTATTGTATCAGAAAAATTCACCATCATTTAAATATTTAAAAAAATGTTATTTCTATGCAGATAGAATTTTTCAAGTAGGCTTAGTAAGCTATATGTTAGTGGTCACAGTCACGGTCCTCCTGTTGTTCATCAGTTTGCTCGAGCGAGCTAGTAATATCTCCATTGTGAGACTTGATGTTACTGTGTTTGGCATATTGAATATGTCACTGGTAGCTTGCCAGGCTTTGCTGTGCGGGCAGGATACTCCCGGTAACTTGCTGGGCTCTCTGAGAGGGGCAGAGGAACCAAACTCGGGTTGGCCATGTTGGCTGCGTGCAAGGCAAACACCCTACGACTGTGCTATCGCTCCAGCCCGTGTTGGTGGTAAGAAAGTAAAAAAATAATCTCAATTTAACACAATTTATCTTCACTTTCTAAAAGGAAGTGTCTGTAATAAGTTTTTCTTCTTGAGTTATGATTTCAAGAACATATTTTTTCAAAAGATACACATATCCATTAAGCCCTTTTTAAAATTTAGTTGTAGATGTCTTTTCCTAAAATTGTGGTTTGTAATGTAGAAAGTTTTGAGTATATGGCATTTTTACAGATGCTTGCAAATCTACTATCCTATAAATATAAATATATCTAACATTTAATCCATTGTTTTTGTTACTTTCTTCAAACTCTAGTTTATTTTGACAGTTTCAGAAATATGTTCATTCAAATATATAGGACATGGAGAGGTAACCTATGCTAGACATATTATAGATATATATTTTTAAAATAACAGTTTTTGAATTAAAGTGATACTCTAGCAGGTAAAACACTTGCACATGTCCAATTCAAATTCTATCCCTAAAACCTCATATAGACCCCCTAAATCCTTACAGCATTTCTTTCCATTTTTAGAGAATCTATTTAAAAATGAAATATATGAGCAGTCTGGCAGACCACCACTGCCTCCCCTGAACAGCCGCTGAAACCCTCCAGGACGCTATCCGGACACTCAGGCCAAGACTCACACATAAGTGAGGCCCACACAGTGATGGAAGCAGAACTCTATGACTTCAGACTCCAGGCTCAACAGACCTGGGAACAGAGATCCTCTGCTTGCTCCCAGCAGCCTGGCAGAACTCCATTACCTCCACTACATCCACTACACAGCCTCTGACATGCTCCAGGATGCTTTGTGGACACATCACAAAACACTTAATACAAGATTACAACACCATATTTGATTGTGTTGAAATATGGTTTGAACCATGGGAACAAATCCAAGGATGATTAGAGGCTACCCTAAAAGCCTCAATCCCTCTAGGAGAGCCTGGCAAACTACCAAGAGTGTTCTGCCCACACGGGAGAGCCTGGCAAGCTTTCTGTGGTGTATTCGATATGCCAAACCCACTAAATACAATTGGTCTCATTCGCCTGACCTTGAAAGAGCTACCAATATGGCAGCATTAAGAAAGATGAGGAAGGAGAGGCTGAAAAATCTCAGGGCCAGGGGTATGGTGCCATCAGCACATCAATCTGTACCTGTGAGGTGAGTAGATCCTGCAGCCTGATGGCACCTTCAGACTTCCAGATACCTCAAAATTGTTGCTGTGGCTTTGGCCAGACCCCAAAAACTTGGTGCAAATTTTACCAAGAAAGTAAAGGACCAAAAGTTAGGTATATGGGAGACACACCAACAAACCACCTCTGGCTCAGCTATGTAATTGGAGGCTGGCCTCTCTGGTTCCTGATCGAACTGCTTAATGACCATGATCCGAGAGACTCAGAAACAAATCTCGAAACCCAGCGGCCTTGGGCAGAAATGCATCCAAACTGCACAGTAGGTTACTGTTTGGGGGGAAAGGGTGCAGTCCTTAAACCTGCTTCCCCTTGCTGGCGGTAGCTGCCATCTGCCAGAGGACATTGGACAGTCAGATTTGGGCCTGCAGTGACAAGACACGCAAGGTCTCATGGGATGGGGGTGTAGCCGGCCCTTTTCCTCTCACCCCAATGAGACTCCGAGTCGCCGCCAATGAATTGCCTCTCTGGGTCCTGATCAAGCTGTTTAATGGCCATGATCCCAGATACTCAGAAACAAATCTCAAAACCCATCGGCTGTTGGCAGAAATGCATCCAGTCCTTGCAGTAGCTTACTGGTGCTGGGACATACCAGGTGGGAATAGGTTTTGTGCCTTGGCCTGTTCCCCTTGGCGACCCAGTGGCCACCATCCTCCAGAGGCCACTGGACAATCAGGTTTGGGCCCTTAATGTTGAGACACGTGGAGCCTCATGGGCTGGGGGAGGAGCCGGCCCTTTCCTCGCTGTCCCAACGAGACCCTGAGTTGCCGTCCATGAAAGCCTCTCTGTCTGCTGATCAAGCTGCTTACTGGCCATGATCCCAGAGACTCAGAAACAAATCTCAATACCCAGTGGTTTTTGGCAGAAATGCATGCAGACCCCACAGTAGGTTACTGTTACTGGGCCATTCCAGAGGTAAAGGGTGCTGTTCCTCTGCCTGCTCCCCCAAGGCGGCTAGGTGGCTGCCATCCTCCAGAGGCCATTGGACAGTCAGGTATGGGTCCTCAGTGATGAGACACATGGGGCCTCATGGGATGGGGGTGGAGCTGGCTCTTTCCTACCCATCCCAACAAGACCCCGATTTCCTGCCCATGAATGGGCTTTCTGGCTCCTGATCAAGCTGCTTAATGGCCATGATCCAAAAGACTCAGTAACAAATTTCAGAACCCAGCAGGTTTTGGCAGAAATCCCTCCAGATTTAATTGTTAAAATTTTGGAATTTCAAAATCACGTGACCACTACTGCAGACATGCGACATCATAAGTTATCCATAACCAGAAATAGAAAACAAATTGTCTACTGTTGCCATTTCAGCAGATCTGATTGTTGGGGTAATGCCCCAAATAATAATGGTAGGTCTGGTGTCAAAATATTGAATGTAATCAAAGTAGAGACAGAGTAATATGGAAATCATCTGCCCGACATTTAGGGGGAGGGTGTATACTGGGGTTTTGGGGTGTGGAGAATGGGCATTGGTGAAGGTGTGGGTGTTTCATTGTATGACTCTGACTTAAACCTGAGGCTTTGTAACTGCTCTCATGGAGATTGAATAAATAAAATTATAAAAAATGAAAAAAAAGTAAGGTAGATTTCATGCACAATTCAATCAGCTAATTTGTGGCTGAATAAATAGCAGTACTCCTACATTTAAAAAAAAATCTCAGGTCCGACAAAGGCTGCCAAAACCAAGAAGGACAAAAGTGACTGTTGGTACTTTAAATGCACATATGCTGGCATCGGATGCATCCATCAAGGATCTGATGGTGCAAGCATGATCAAGTATGACATCATTGGTCTGACCGAGATGAGAATGTATCAATCAAAACACGCCATTTTCGAAACTGGGGAAGAACTGTTCCTCGGAACATGCGACAAAACAGACCTGTCAGTGGTGGCGGTGTCCTTGTCAACACTAATTTGGCTATAAACATTGATTCATTTGAATGCTTAACAACCCGAATTTGATGATTACACTTGAATGGATGTGGCTCACTGCCGGCAGAGTCTAACTTCGTTATCTATGCACCAACATCCAATTATGACGAAGGAAAAATTGAGAAGTTCTATATGGAGCTAGAGAAGTTCTATAAAGAAGACCACATCTTCTACAAGTTCATTGTCTGTTATATTAATACCAAGATAGAACTGAGAAGATCAGCCGAAGAACTGCACATCAGGACCCATGGCCTAGAATGGAACAAACAGGAGGAGAGACTGTTTGAGCTCATCATATAGAACAAAACCGTCTATTGTAACTTACAATTGCAG
>JAOXYA010090944.1:0-11093 GCA_028565675.1 Sorex palustris
TTTTTAAAATCTCAGGGCTAGGATGAAGGAGACATTACTGGTGCCTGCTCGAGGCAATTGACGAACAACAGGATGATCGTGATCATGATCGTGATATTTTGCTCCTTGGGTCACACCCAGCAATGCTCAGGGGTTACTCCTGGCTCATGCACTCAGGAATTACTTCTGGCAGTGCTTGGGGGACGATAGGGGTTGCTGGGAATCAAACTCGGGTCAGCTGCATGCAAAGCAAACGCCCTACCTGCTGTGCTATTGCTTCAGCCCAACTTTGCAATTTTATAATTCACCGTGATTCAATTAAAAATTTTTTTTAAATTATGCCATGTAGCCGGGTGGGAAAAGAAACACATACATCTTAACAACTGGCCCCAGACTTCCCACCTGAATATAAAATGTCTTTGTCAAGGACACAGATAGTTTCTCGCTTTATAGGTCACTGGAGTTGGAAATTGCCATCTCGAGACATGGGAAAACAGGTGGTAGAAATG
Organism: Sorex palustris; assembly: GCA_028565675.1. NCBI lineage: Eukaryota > Metazoa > Chordata > Mammalia > Eulipotyphla > Soricidae > Sorex > Sorex palustris. The sequence goes on from JAOXYA010090944.1 coordinate 489, forward strand.
AGAGCGGGCTCAAGAATTCTGCTTTAGAAATAAGAATTTGGGTGGGTGAGGGGCAGCAGAGCTAGCTGGGACTGAAGGAGAGTGGAAAAAGGAAAGAGAGAGCACAGAATTCACAGAGAGCAGGAAGCTGGAGGCCAGCTTGGCTGAAGCAGAAACCTCTGGTTTTTTCCAAATTCCAATCTTCCCCTTTGCTTAGAGACCGAGTTCCAGCTGCACAGTCCATGGCCCTGCTGTCCCCCACGCTGCGCTGTAGCCAGTGATCAGGCAGCTCTATTCTTGCCAATATGAGACTGAGCATGATGCACAACTACTGACTTAGAGGGGAACGCTGGGCCCCCATGCCACCTGCTTTACGTCTGACTGGCATGTTGTCAATGTGCTTTTGATTCCGTTTGACAACACGGATGAAGGCATAAATGTTTCCAAGGGGTGGCAAAACAACTAGGTAGGAGGAATTGTGGCTGAGGTTACCATGGTAGCAATGCTACCTGCAGCCTGGACAGCTCCTCTCTAGGAGGGTGGGGGAGCAAAGAAAGAGACAGAGAGACAGACAGACAGAGACAGAGAGACAGAGACAGAAACAGACACAGAAAGACAAAGAGACACACAGAGAGAGATGAGATGCAGTTTGTTGGCAAGGGGTCTGGGAAGGAGCCTAATTGTTTTAGCTTAACCGAAAATTTTTGTTTTATTTGTTTTGGAGCCATGCCTGTTGCTCAGCTCTGGGTTCAGTTGTGCCCAGGGGAGTACTGATGTCCAGGGATTAAACCTGGGTCTCCTGTATTCAAAAGTATGTGCTCCAACCCTTTGAACTGTCTTTATGATCCAACTTAGCTTAAATCTCAGCTAATAGAAAAGAAAAAAAATCTAAAGGGATTTTGAAAAACAAAGACAGCCACTGTTCATTGCATTTTGACCTTGGCCAAACACTTTATTTGACATAAAGGCCTGTGTGAGTGCAGATTTATTAGAAATCAAGGAGGGCAACTGGGTCCCAAAAAGGACTGGCTGAGCACAGACCAGGGAGAGAGCAAATGTGGGATGACCCATGGGCTCAACTCATCCCACAGAAGCAGGAAGTCAGGGCCAACAACCACGACACTGAGGTCTCACTTGAGTTCCAAGAGTCTCTGCGAGACCTTGACTTTGCCCGCAAAACTGATTGACTTCCTGAGTAAGGATGTCCTTACATAATGCATGCGCGACTTGCATGCAAAACTCCAGATGTTCGTGAGGTTTTCGTGTACTGGAGTTTCACTGGGTGGTTCTAGGTCCCTCCCTGATGTACAGGTGTCCCTCTCTTTTACCCAAGAATGATGCCACTGATTCCGTCCTTTCACTGTCCTCTCTAGCAAATGATGACAAATTCTGCGCCTTCTCTGTCCTCTTGCTTCTAGCCTGCAGAGACCATATCCCATCCCACACCGTGTTCAATCCAGTTTTCCGCAGCTGGCCGCCTGGAGCCGAGCCCGCCTGCTGGGGCCTGCTGCTCTCTCTGTCGCTGGCTTCCGAAGGCTTCCTCTGCAGGCCTGGGAGCTCTGTCCCTTTGCTCTCTGGCTCGGAGTGCATAGGTGGGAACTGCTGCTTTTCTGCCCTCCACAGGGTACAGGTCAAAGAGAGGCTGCTGTAACACGTATTTTTTAAAATAAACCAAAAAGCTCCTCTCGTAGAAGCAGATGGGGGGGAGGGTAGGGGGGAGGCAAATGGGCTGGTGGGCACTGGTGGAAGGAAGTGGACGCTCATGAAGGGATCAGTGCGGAAACATTGAATGTCTGAAACCCAGTCATGAATAACTGGGATTTCACGGTGGCTAAATCGAGAGAGAGAGAGAGAGAGAGGGACAGACAGACAGACAGACAGACAGAGAGAAAGAGAGACAGAGAAGAGAGAGTGAAAGTGAGTGAGAGTGAGTGAGCGAGAGAGAGCAAGCAAGAGAAACAGAGAGGAAAAAACATAGAGTCAGAGAAGATGTAGCCCCCCCCCACCATTCCCATCATTTCACCTAATATGGAGTGGGATGGGGGGTCGGTGAATCAATCCCATCTAGGTCTGTGGTTTCCGAATAACTCCAATGCACACATGGACCAAAATGATGACGCAGCCAAGACAAGGCCATGGGGGGCAGCCACATGTCATAGTCATTCCTGTCCCTACATGATTCCACCCATGGCTTCCCACCATCTTGATAATGTCTACAGAGTCCCCTATTCAGTGTCATCTCAGACCACCCCCTGTCCGCTCCTGCCCAACCACACCAGTCTGGCTTTCTGTCTGTTGCCCTCGAATGCTCTTTCCTCTGCCAGAGCCTTCGTCTCCTATAGCTCCTTTCCTCCAGATACCTAGTCACCCAGAAATATTCCTGTTCCTCCCCTGCTGTACGTGACAGATAGCTTTCCTTGGAGCATGACCCCCTGTTAGTGATCAGGAGACGGGACCCATGGGCCCTTTCTCAGGCTAACACAGTTTCAAGGTCTGAAATGAAGATAGAGCATTAAAAAGGAAATCAGGGACTGGAGCAATAGCACAGCAGGTAAGGCCTTTGCCTTGCACGCAGCCAACCCGGGTTCGATTCCCAGCATCCCATATGGTCCCCTGAGCACCGCCAGGGGTGATTCCTGAATGTACAGCGAGGAGTAACCCCTGTGCATCGCCAGGTGTGACCCAAAAAGAAAAAAAAAGAAAAGAAAAATAAAAAGGAAATCTACTTTAAACAACACTTTAAAAGTATGCTATAGGAACATGTGTACTTCTTTATTATTATGCACGAGCAGTGGGTCTGAAGAATACTGGAGCTTCCTATTAGCGATCAGCATAAATGACATTTTCCAGGTAACTGCAAACCCAGTGTCTCAAATCGGGTTCCTAGGATAGTGACTTGCTGGTAGAAAATGCTGCATTTCAGTTAGGGGGTAGTGAACACAAACATAATTTTTTTTTTCATTCAAACTCACAGAGTAAATTCTACCTATGGACCCTAGACGGTTCCCAGATTATATTAAACACAGGGCAATCTAGGAGGAAAACAGGAGCCTGGACTCTAGTTGGGGGGCTAGATAATAAACACAATCATATCCAACGACAATGAGTTGCTTAAAGATAATGAAATTATTTCAGAGTCTAAGAAGTGATTGAAAGAATATCACTAAAGACACAGAAGGTAACTGGTAGTTATCCTGGCTGATCAGGTGCTTGCCTGGAAGAGTGGAGGAGAATGAACCCCAAAGGAAGAGGAGGAGAGGCCGAAGGAGCCAGAGAGCAGGGTGGAGAGATGAGAGCAGAGACAAGGGCTGTGGCCATCCTTGGTGCTGCCCCAGCTCCTGCCTCCAGAGCCAGTCAAGGTTCATGGCACCAGAATCCAGGCTCTTCAGTGAAAGGACCCAGAGTGCTACCCCCACCCCCAGGCCTGTACTGTAGGTTCACATCAGCTCCTTAGACTCGTGTCCTGGGATGTGCCTCCGTTTCCCCGAAGAGGTGGGTCAGTCATTTGCCAAATGGGATGGACAGAGCTGGGTGCAGACTCAGCTGCCACTAATGCTCCTGACACCACCCTTTTCTCTCTCTCTCTCTCTCTCTCTCTCTCTCTCTCTCTCTCTCTCTCTCTCTCTCTCTCTCCTCTGAGTAGAGCAGAAATTCTCTCCCACCGAGTCCTCCTGCGGTGGACCCAATGCACACCTGTGATCTGTGCCCCCATCTCCGTGCTGAGGATGGCGGTCAGAGATGTTAGCGACCCACAGAGGCCACGGAGAGCGGCAGGGCCGGAGGGAGGCCACTCAGCCTGCATTTCCTAACTGTTAAGTGGGATAACCATAGCAACCTGCTCTTGGCACTGCGGGAAAGCGGCCAGCGGCCCCATTGCCTCAGCCTCAGTCGTGGGAAGGGGGGCTGCTCTGTGCTCCCAAGTATACCTGTTTCCATCCTCCCCTCCCACCCAGGCTAAAAGCAGTGCCCTGCCACTCCTCTAGGCTCTCCCCACCTGAGAGTTGAAGCACTCTGGGGCTGCTCTGGAAAGAGCTTCCCCTCTGACAGCTGCAGGAGAAATTCCATTTTTAAATTTTGTCTGTTTGCTTGGTGTTTGGCCTTGTTTATTTGTTTGTTTGCTTGCCTGCTTGCTTTTGGGCCACCATCAGTGGTGCTCAGGGGTTACTCCTTGCTCTGCACTCAAGAATCCCTCCTGGCGGGCTCAGGTGACGGAGGTGGGGGGTGGACAACATTTGGTGCCAGGGATCAAACCAGATTGGCCGTGTGTAAGGCAAGCCTCCTACTCACTGCACTATCCCTTTGGTCCTATTATTTTATTTTTATCTGGGGTCACACCCAGCAGTGCTCAGAATTTACTTTTGGGATTCCTCCTGGTGGAGCTCAGAGGATCTTGTGGGGTGCTGGGATGGAACCAGCCACATGCAAAATAAGCATCTCTCCCCAGTATATCTCTCCTGACCTGGAGAAACCTTATTTTAATTTTCATTGTCTTAAGTTTCACTTCTTCCTGCAATTTCTCATCACCCCAGCCCCCAGTTGGCCCTTGGGTCTAGAGTCTTGGGGACCCTGGTGGTTTTTGCTGCCTTCAAGCCTGTCTCTCCTCCCCTACGCAATCCCTCCCCCCCACCATCCAGAGAGAACAGACACCAGCAGCTGCTGGCCCTGTCTTGTGAAAGGTTCATCCGGTTGGGCAGAGCAGCGGCTCAAGGACAGATCACTGGCCTTGTATGGGTGAGGCCTGTGAGTCCATTCCCGATAACAAAAAGAAAACAAAAAACAGCCTTCTTCCCAAAGCCCTCCCTGGGTCAGGAAATATTTCCACATCCTGAGAGCAAACCACATCTCATTGTGGGCCACCTAGTTTACCCTAAGTGGTACTTTCCCCCACACCTTTCATTTCCCGGTCACCAAAAAATATGCTGGACAGCCCTCAAAGTGACAGTGATGACCCTGACTGACCTTCAGATGGATCCCATAAGTGCCAAGAGCATCCACCTTGCCTCGCTTTAACCACTGGAGCCCATAAAAATGAAGACAGCTGAGCCCCCACCCAGCAAACTCACTGTCCCCCTTGCTAGAAAGTACCATCATTTGCCAAGGTCACCCAGGTTCCCCAGTCCCCCAGGGATTACTTCTGATTCTGCACTCAAGAATTACTCCTGGCAGATCTTGGGGGAACCATATGGAAACCAAGGTCAAACCTGGGTCAGCCACATGCAAGGCAAAAACTCTATGCGTAGCATTATGTCTTCAGCCCCTTGTCCAGGGCTGGTGGCTCCCCACAGAGAGATTTCTTTGCCCCCCCCCCCCGCGCCATTCAAAGAAGGGTGGGGGTGCACTTGCTTGGGGCTCAGAAGTGATTTGTCAACCTGACGTGACGTGGCTAATGTTGTGTCATGGGGACTCTTACACACATACTGTAAACTGATCACAGAGGCCTTTGTGAATGGAAAATAGTAACTGCCCCACGCTGCCTGCAGGCACCTCATGGAAACCTGGGGCTCCGCTGACTCACCGGACGGCCGCTACCGGCTGGTGGCAGCAGCTTCCTTATTTGATGTGGTTTCCCTCTCAAGCTCCTCTTGCCAGAGAAGTTAGAGAAAAGCCAACTTCCTTCCACTGGACTCAGTTCCTACTTCTCTTGACTTCTCTTCTAGTGCCCACACAGAGGAGGAAAAGCTACCTGAATGAAGGCAGGGATGTAGGTGACTGGCAAGCAGGAGGCTGTAGGGAAGGGAGACCTCTTCCAACCTGCACAACTAGACCATCTCCCACGTGACGCTGGACACATGGAAAATATGTGAAGTGTGGAATGGTTCCCTTCAAATTATCCTCACAGCAGACCCCAAGTGCTACCGGGTCCAAACTAACACTGAGAGACAAGAACCTTGTGCAGGAGAAACAGAGTCAGGGCACTGAGCTGGGTTTCTCAGCCCCTCACTAAGGACCCCTTCTTCAGTATGGATCCTATCTACTGGGGGTCCTTACTTCTTCCTTTTGGTTTTCTACTTCACTCAGAGTTGGTGCTCCCTGTTCCATGATCTCCTCAGCACCCAACACAGCACCCGGTGCATCTGTGAAGGGCACTCAGGACCCGGGGTGAATAAAGTTTGTGAGATCCAGAGGCTTCCTCAAGAGTCCTTTGATATCGAACTTCTTCTGGGAAACATGGGTCTTTCACTTAAGAAAGGATGGACTCAGCTGCCAACGTGGGGTCTCAGCAGTTGAGGTCTAGAAAGATTTGCGAAAGGAAAAGCTTGGGTCAACATATACCGGGCATGTGATGTGATAGTATGTGAGTGCCTTGATGCTGTTGTTCTGGGCCTCGGGCACAACCATGAGGAAAGCTAGTTAGACACCACCATTGGACACCAGCTATGTTACAGCACAAATACACCAACCACTGGATATGCTCAGTGTTGCAGCTCTTTATTTTTAGCTCACAATCAGTCACACAACCTCCTTCATGCCTGGAGACAGGCAGCAGCTTCTTCCCACATCTCCCACTGGAGTTCTCTCTAGAAGCTTCTCTCTCTGCCTCTAGCGGTTTCTCACAGACAGTCCTTTCTCTTCCTGGGCAGCATATGCCAACAATTCTTGACCTGTGTTTGTACATTTCACATATACCCAGCCCCGTTGTCTGATTGGTTATATCCAATATAAGTGAGGATTTGAAATTCTTTATTTACAGGTTAAAATCATATAGCAAGCAATTGTCGCAAGTTGGCTTTTATTGGTTTATCTTCTTATTATTCCATTTGCCTTTCCTTTAAGTTTTGTTGAAGCAAGCAACACAAGTTAAATTTGTTATGTGCCTGTCAAGGGGACCAACCAAAGGGTAGGAAGGAACCTGGGGACATTGGTGGAGGGAAGGTTACACTGGTGGTGGAATTGGTGTTGGAACGTTATATGCCTGAAACAACTCTATTATAAACAATTTTGTACATCATAGTTCCTCAATAAAAATAAATTTAAAAATTAAATTGAAATATACTAAAGGAAAAATAAAGCACTGCAAACAGCACAACAGGACAGAGTTCATACCAATAAATATCTAAAAAAATTTTTAAGTGAAGATTTGAAAACCCATCAGTTCTGACTGGTTACACAAAATAACCAATTATATTACCTAGACAATGACCAATCAGATCACCTAGATAATGACCAGTCAGGTCTCCTAAATAATGACCAATCAGCTCCCCTAGATAAGGACCAATCAGATCACCTAGTAAGAACCAATCATATCACCGAGCTAACAACCAATCAGATCCTTTAGATAACAACCAATCAGATCGCTTAGATAACAACCAATCAGATCTCCTAGATAACGACCAATCAGATTGCTTAGATAAGGACCAATCAGATCCCCTAGATAACAACCAATCAGATCATTAGATAACAACCAATCAGATCCTCTAGATAACGACCAATCAGATTGCTTAGATAAGGACCAATCAGATCCCTTAGATAACTACCAATCAGATCCTCTAGATAAGGGCCAATCAGATCTCCTAGATAAGGGCCAATCAGAGTGATGGCACAGAGAGAGGTACCTGCCCCCCTAACTGTGGAGAGTGCTGTTCCACGCTTTCAATGCCAGCTTCTGTTTGGGTTAAGAACAGATATTCTTCCTTTGCTTGATTATGACACATATCTCTACCTGGGTTCTCACAAACTCAGGGACCAGTTCTAGAAAGAGTGTGTTGAAGGGTGCCTGCCAGGGGGCCCAATGGGTATAGGTGAATGTATGTGGACAAGCCTATGTCCATGCAGATCAGCCTAAGGAGTATGTACAGAAAGACTCTAATCATAATCATATTGCAGGCCTCTGAAGGCGTCTGAAGCTGTCCCCCAGTAAATAATATTTTTCCTTACCCCTCTGGAATCTGAACAAATTAAGAACTAGAAGTCTAAGCTAGAGGCCAAGATGTTACACTTGTTGCTGATAACACTAGCAGGAAGACACAGCATTAGATAGAGGGTAAGTGTGTTTGCCTCCTGAGCCCAGATTTCAGATGGGTTGCTTCAACACTCCCTAAGAAGGGACAGGCAGGGAGGGGCCTCTGCACGCAGCAGCCCACTTTCGAATGACTTTCAACACTAGGCTAAGAGCCTGTGCTCTCCTTGACCAGACCTGGCTCTGAGGGAATCAAGAAAAGACCTGAGTTGACCCTGCTCAGCGGTTTCCCCGTGTATTTACTTGTGAGATCTGTCACTTCACTTCTAGCATGCAGAATGTATAAAAGAGCAGAGAGAGAAACCAGAGTTACATTAATAAAGTTCCCCTCACAAGAAGGAAGCCAGGGAAGAGCAAAAGAAGGGTTCCCCCATGAACAAGCGTCTGTAAAGGTTAATGCATGACTTAAATGTTTATTCTCATGTTGTCTCCCACTTATGAAGAAAGCCCCTACAAGAAACAAACTGCGTCTTATTATCTCTCTTTGACAAGCCTTGTACTTAGAAGCCATGCAAGTCTCTGTTGGGTAGTATTATGGACCTGAGCTTAGACAGACCAAGGTTCAAATCTTCTCTGCCAAATACTGTGGAAACATGAACAAGTTACACACCCGTGACCCACAAACCACATCCAGCTCAGACACGGTCTGTTTGACCCACAGAGCATTGCTTTACCAATCTTAAAAGTTTTCAAATTCATCGACAACCCTTAAAACTCAGGAGATTTCACATCATGATCTGATTTCCTGGCTTCTTCCTGTAAACTTGGAAGGTGTCACGTGGTAGATTGCAAAATTGGCCTTACTTCTTTGTCTCTCTTTTTTGCCCACATGCCTTGCCATATCACTTCAGAGTTCTTCCCCTAAAGGCTCAGAGTTTATAATTCCACCCGTGATCTCCGGATCAGCCTGTGACTCGCCTCGGCCAATAGAAAGTGACAGTGATGATTAGTGTCTCAGCTCTGAGCCTGTACTTTCAAGGGCTTGTACATTTCTCTCCCTTTCCAGGACACCTGTGAAGACCCCATTTCAACAGGCCAGGCTAGCCTGCTGCAGTGAAAGTGCCACTGAACAAAGACAAGTTGGATCTATTAGACCAGTCAGGACCCAAGACACACGAAAGAACTTAGTAAAGACCAGGCAAGGGAAAGAGCTCAGTGAACAGACAAGTGCTTGGACCAGAGTCCAAATCCCACATCACATAACCTTTATCTGGTCCCACCAGATGTAGCTGTGGAGGCACTGAGCACCATCAGACTGGCCCTTGTGGTCCCTGAGGCCCCAGCGGCTCTGCATCATCAGACTCTAGCCTTGGACTCCCTAGTCCAGTTGGTCAGGTACCATAGGGACTGTCCCCAGAGCACTGCTTGGAAGGACCTTTAAAAGAAGTGTTGTTGCTGTTTCCCCCCCCAAAAAAAAACCCCCCAAAAAGCCAAACCTTAGCTAAGCTACCAGTTGATTGCACACAAGTGAGTTAATCCACCCAGACTAGAAGAATCTTCCTGCCCTGGTCCATAGACCATGGGCAGAAATCACAAAATGCTTATTGTTTTAAGTCACTGGGATTTGGAACTGCTTATTATGCCAGTTTATGACTTATACCTGCCCCTGTTGAGCCTGCAGTTCTTCCTAGCACAACTAGTTTGACATTCTTCACTTTATTGCATGTAGATGTTGGAATTTTTTTTTTTACTTACATAAACGCTGCTACAAGCAAGTCCATCCATGCATTTTTCCAACAGCATGGATTCATTTTGTGTTCTTGTGTCATGTTTTGATCATTCTTAAAACATTTTAAACTTTTTTCTTTAAAGGGGGTGGAAAGGAAGGTGGTGGGCCCCACTGGTGGTGCTCAGGGCCTACTCCTGGCTATGCATTCAAGGATCACTCCTGGAGGATGTCATGGGACCATATAGAGTACTGGGAAACAAATCCAAGTCAGCCACATACAAGGCAAACCACTCTACTATCTCTATGACTGCCTATTTCAATTTTTTTCAACATTACTCTATCCATTATGGTGATTTATGATCTGTGATATTTGGTGCAACTATGTGGGGACATTATAACCATGATGAGTAAAGCAAACAAACTAAATCTATAAACATGTGTGTTCTGACAACTCCACTCATCAGTTAATCCTTGATCTTGTACCCTCTCCTTGGGTCTTTGCATTTCTTAAGACACAATAATATTAATATTAGGTCAAGTTACAATCCTGTAATGGTATCCAAGTGTCAAAGTGAAAGAAAGAGCTGCATCTCTCTGACTTTGACTCCACAGCTAAAATGATTAAACTTTGGAAGAATGTGGAAAACTGAGTTAGGTCCAAAGCTAGAGCAAGTTGACAAACAAATGACTAACAGTTGACCAAGTTAGGAATGCCAAGGAAATGTTCTTCAAGGAAGTAAAAAGTATCACTCCAGATAAATTTTAGTGGTCTGGATAACAAGCTAGCCAGAACATCTGCTTAATCAAAAATTAATTCAGACTAAGATCCTGGCTCTCTTCAACTCTATACAGTCTGAAAAAGATGAAGAAGCTGCAGAAATGAAAGTTTGAAGTTAGTGGAGATTTGTTAGTGAGGTTTAAGAAAAGACTCAGTCTCCACAACTTAAAAGTGTCAAAAGTGTCAGGAAAAGCAGCAAGTGTTAATGCAAAAACTGCAGCA
>JAOXYA010090962.1:0-11092 GCA_028565675.1 Sorex palustris
CAGTGCAGGAGGCCCTGCTGCCCGTGGAGCTGTGTGTGTGTGTGTGTGTGTGTGTGTCCTCAAACCAACCTACAGTGCAGGAGGCCCTGTCGGCTGTGCAGTCGTGTGTGTGTGTGTATGTTTGTGTATGTGACAGCGTCCAAACCGACCTACAGTGCAAGAGGCCCTGTTGAGTGTCCAGCCGTGTGTGTGTGTGTGTGTGTGTGTGTGTGTGTGTGAGAGAGAGACAGCTTCCAAACCAACCTACAGTGCAGGAAGCCCTGTTGGCCGTGCGGCTGTGTGTGTGTGTGTGTGTGTGTGTGTGTACGGCAGAACCAAGCTCCAGGTGTGCAGGGAAACAAGCTCAAAATCCCAGGAGAGAGAAAACAGGGAAAACCCAATACCAGGAGGCGAAGAAAATGACCGATGCCCATCGTAGTAACGCATTCGCTATCTGAATGAGAAGAAACGTTTGCAAAACGGAACTATGAATCCCCTGCCCCCGCCCAGAACTATTTCCTAGATAACGACTCTAGGATCACGAAGATGAAGAAGACACTCGTGAAAACGTGAAATGCCCGTAACCCTTCGACAGGCCGAATTGCTCTTACCTATTCAGCTTCATTTTGGGATTAAAATAGGAATCTGTCTTTTGAGGTATGGAATAGTTAGGACAGACTTGGACATCTGTGTCTGCCTCTTTCAAAATTTCATTAGTTGGTTTAGCAGCAGAAGCTGGAACAAGAAGGGGAAAAAATGCACTGAGATACAAAATAATCTAAAAGAGTACATATATATGTGTGTTTAAATATGTAGATGGTTTAACTTTCTTTTTTTTTCCTTTTTTAAAAATTTTTATCAGTGAGACATCATGAGGTATAGTTGCAGACTTACAAATTTTTGTGCTTGGGTTTCAGTTGGACAATGATCCAGCACCCATCCCTCCACCAGTGCCCATTTCCCACCACCATGGGTCCCAGTATCCCTTCCGCTCCCCATTCCCCGATCCCACCCTGCCTCTGTGGAAGGGCATTCCCTTTTGTTCTCTCTCTCTCTTATTGGGTGTTGTGTTTTGCAAAAGAGGCAATGGGTGACAATCATTTTTGGTCTATAGTCTACTTTCAGCATGCTTCTCCCATCCTGGGAAGATCCTCCCAACACCCTTTATTTGGTGCTCCTTTCTCTATCTGAGCTCCCTTTTCCCTAGAATGTGTGGCTGCCTCCAAGCCATGGAGTGAGGCCTAGAATGCTCCTAATAGAGACATTGGTTAAAGATGTGGATCATGAAGGGCTGGAGCAATAGCACAGCGGGTAGGGTGTTTGCCTTGCATGCGGCTGACCTGGGTTCGACTCCCAGCATACTATATTGTCCCCTGAGCATTGTCAGGGGTAATTCCTGAGTGCAGAGCCAGGAATGACCCCTATGCATCACCAGGTATGACCCAAACAGGAAAAAAAATGGTGTGGATCATGAAGTTGAACCCTTCATACTGGTTTCACCAGATGGTCTAGCCCAGTCACAGAAGGGGCCTTCCCTTCCTCAGCTTGCAGGTGGCAAGATCCAAAGGATCAACGTCTTCCGGGACTTTGCAAACTGGGTGTGGAAGTATTAAATGAAGTGACAAGCTGGGTTTGCAGAGGGTTTGCCAATGACCAGGTGACTGAGGGTTGCAGTGTGAGATGGTGCTGGAGAAAAGCAAGCAGGATAAAGGAGAAGGGGAGTGTTCCTACTTCTTGGAACATGGTGGCCTTTAGCAGGAAGTTAGGTCCTGTGGGGGAAAAAACCTTCTATGCATTACACAAGTGGAACCACTAGGGTCTATGACAGAAACTCTCAGGATGGAAAGCCTGGTGGTCCCAGCCAATGAGGAGCGCTGGCCTTGCACGCACGAACTGGTGGGTTTGTTTTAGAGATCAGATTTACAGAGAGCCATCCGAAAACAAGGTGAGCTTTGTAGTGGGAGTTTTCTGTGTGGAGAGAGAGACGGTCTTCTTCATTGTGGAATTTCTTGTCGGGTCTGATAAAGGTACTTTTTCCCCTCTGGTTATAGTTAATAATTAGTCATTGAGTAATGGGAAAAGTTAAATGGTGTAGGTCAGAGAAGAGAGGAGCCTGGAAGCCAAGAGGCCAAGTGTGACTTCAAGAGAAGGGAGGAGCCATCCAGGCTGCTGATGAATAACAAGTGAGGAAATAGCCCCTATGCCTTATCAAAGGAGTTTGAACTCACCCCACAAAAAAGCACATTCAGCACAACCAGAAAGAAAATTGTTATGTTTCAGTGGCCAAAAAGCACTGACCACCTCACCCCAGGGGAAGGTATCTGAGGTTTTTACTCTCCAGGACCAAATTCTGTTTTCTGTCCCCGCTTTCTAGGTTTCTTTGCTGATGTCATATCTAAACTTTTGGGGTGGGCCCAGGATTCAGATTCAGCCAAGGTACTGCACCTTCTCAGTCATAGTATTTGTCCAGGGAGGAGCACTTGATCCCAGCCAGGTCAGTGAGAAACCTCCTGTGAACTTTCCCCAGAACTCTTGATTTTCTTGGAAGTTTTAAAGCAAGAGAAATATATTTATAAGCCTGCTGGTGATGAAACTCACTGCTGGCTCTGGAAAGACTGGCCAAAGATCAAGTGAACACACAGACTAGAAGAAATTATCCTGCGCAAGAATCTCCTGAAAAGGGGGACAATTTTTTATACAAGCTGCTCAATGCATGTTTTGCTGAATTTTTATATTTTAAGCCACTTTAATTTATTCTGCTGTTAGTTATAACTGATAAAAAAATATGGCTCAATGCCCATGTGATGAGTGATACTATGAAACACATCCTGGTTTTACTCATCTATCCATCCCTCAACCAATTAATTTACCATTCATCCATCATCCAATCATTCATCCAAATATCATCCCTCATGCATTCCTCCATCCATTATGCATGCATTTAATGTATATAGCAGTTGCTCAATATATAGTTATGAATGAGTGCACGAATGACTCATCGGTCCCAGTGCATCTGAAGACAAAAATACATCCATCTCCCTTTAACCTTGTGGAGATTGGGAAACAAAGGGCAAAACAAGTTCTGAACTCAGACCTTGGAACTCAGCCCGAGTCTCAGGGCTCCAAGATGATACTAAATTTCATCAATGTCATCAAGGCACAGCCACACATGATTCAGTCCTGCTGGTGTCACAGCCCAAACAGGAGGGTCCAGAATGTCAGTGAGAAGCGTTGTGGGCTTTCCTGTTGGAGTAGATGCCAAAACTGTGAGTTCTGTTGAGACAGGAGTATAATTTGCTAAGGAGGGTTTGTTTGCTTTATCCTTACTTTTCTTCCTGGTCCTACAGTGACTACATTAAGGACAACTACTCACCATCCCAGCTCATTTCACTGTGATACACCAGAGTCACGGCACCCAACTCAAAAGCCTATTTTTCCAAGCAGAGGTGCAGTTCATTTTAAGGGATGAACTTAAGGACACATAGAATTACAAGGAGAGACTAGATGTGTATTCCTGACTGTCCATCTAGTACTTTACTTCATACCACATTCCTGCCTTGGGCCACATTCCAGAGCAGGTGGAGTTTATCTCAAAGGGTTCATTTCCTCTTTGATCAGTTGCTAGTGTTGGTAGGTCAGGGAACGCGGCAGGCATCGCAAAGGTCTTCTCAGTGTCTGCCGTCCTCTGCTGTGAGTGCAATAGGATAAATGATCATGGTGGTCACAGAATTGATTCAAGGGTGGGGGTATAGCTCGGGAGTAGAGCATTTGACTGCAGAGTTGATTCAAGGGAATCTTTGAGGGGAGGGCTCTTAAGCGTGCCCAGGAGACTGTAGGGCCACTCCCAGTGATTCTCAGCCAACTGGGTCAGATGGTTGAATCTCAGAGCTCGAGGACCCAGTGCTGCTCTGGCCTTGACATGCTCAGGAACCTTCTACATTAGGCTTGGGAAGAAGCTCATGGGGCCAGCTGGTACCACGTATCAAACTGGGGCCCAACCATGCAAGACCAATGACCCAATCCCTGCACTAAGTCTCTAGTCCCTCAAGGGGATCATTAATCACCTTTCCCACCTCCTGCTAATATTTAGATAATCCCAGAGCATGGTTGCACTTGTTAGATTCACAGGTATCAGTGAATGGAGGGGGGAAAGAGTTGGGCTCTTGGAGTTTTCTTTTCTTGACTCTTCCAGGACATAAATAATAAATTCAATCACAATTCACCTCTCAATCTTCTGAAATCTTCATTCTCTCCCACCTCACTCCTTTGTCTGTGTTAACAAATATTTGGGGTCTCCAAACCAATATCCACACAGCAATTCTTTTTTTGATTTTGCAGTGTCTGTAGTGAATTTCTTGGCTTTTCTTCCCACCAAATTTCTTGACTCATTTATGGCTGAGGTGTGGACCTTCTCATAATCTACCCATTTCTCAGCTCCAGCAGTCTGGCTCCTCTCAGAAGTCACCAGTGACCTCTAATTATAAAATCTGGTTTTTTTTCCATTTGGTGAGGATGGGGAGGAGTTATGCCATTCCAGCAGTGCTCCAGGATCACTCCAGTGATGCTGAGGATCAGACTGGACTTGGTCACAAGTAAGGCAGACTCTAATTCCTGGACTATGTCTCCAGTCCTGAACATTCTTATAGCCTTAATTTTTTTTGGTTCCCTTTCTATGGTCTGAGGGTTTCATCACCTACCTCTCAATCTTCCTTGGCAGGATGTTGTCCTAATTCTTTTCTTCCCTTTGAGCCCCATGTCTGATGACATCTCTATTTTCACTTCCTTGACTCATTAATTTTAAAATATTGTCCAATCTTTGGTTGTTCTGTCAGTCCTTAATTAAAAGTAAGGAACTATATCCAGAACTGGAGATTCGGCTATAGATCACAATCATTCTTGACCTACATGAGCTTACTTTTATATCAGTGAAGATAAATGAATCTAAACACCCTTTAATGACAAATATTGGGTCAGTGATTTCATTGATTCAAATAAATGTAGAACAAGGAACAGAAAAGGACTTGCATAAACCTGCCTATTTCTCACATTTTGGAAAAGGGGAAACTGAGACATAGAGACAGTTAGTTGTCTGTAATTCTATAAATTTGTTAGAATAATTAAGAGCAGATTTAAAGACTCTTCAAGTCCTTCCTTTTCAGAAAATAGCCAAAGACTTTTTTTCTAATAAAATAGGAAGGTATTGGGAAGTGAGACGGCATTTGGAATTGTTTTCAAGATGTGAATGCAGTTTTTTGATTTCTATATACAACCAAAGACCTGTCACTAGAATCTGTATATTCTTTCATGTATCCCAGCAAGAGGTGATATAGTAGCAAGTCTAGGAATTTCTGGCTTCTTTATAGAATGGAAAAGAAATATTTAATACTTAATATCATGTTAGTCAGAGTTGAGTGATGCATAAATTTTACAAAACTAGCAATGAAACTCAAATTTCTGTTTCTTTGTTTCATTGTGTTTTGTCTTGAGGGTGGGGGCAGTGGTCCCACCCAATGGTACTTAGGGGCTACTGCTGGCTCTGTGTTGAAGAGTGACCCCCTGGCAGTGCTCAGGGACTAGATGTGGTGTTGCCAGGGATCAAACAGGTATTGGATACAGGTAAGGCAAGTGCAATCTCTGTACAATCTCTCTGTCTCAGAATTCAGATTTATTATCTTTTATTTACTATTTTTTATGAGACCTAGAGACATGAGCTGGAATGCTGAGCTGTGATCTGTCCTGTATAGAGAGAAAAACAGCTGACAGTGAGTTTTTGGCAAGTGTAAAACCCCTAAAAATCCACTGTGAGCATTTGGATCAGAAATTTTCATTGTCTTTACCTCTGAGTCAGAGCTGGGACAAACCTGGAAACTGTAAAGTTGCACAGGATTTTGTGCTTGGAGGACACCTATATTTGGTTTAAAGTTGCCGTTGTGAAATTCTTAATAATATGTAAAGAGTCTACAAATGATGTAGTC
The DNA here is from genome assembly GCA_028565675.1 of Sorex palustris. Taxonomy (NCBI): domain Eukaryota; kingdom Metazoa; phylum Chordata; class Mammalia; order Eulipotyphla; family Soricidae; genus Sorex; species Sorex palustris. The sequence goes on from JAOXYA010090962.1 coordinate 5,955, forward strand.
ATCTTTGCTTTCAGACTGCAAATTTTGCTGTTGCTATTCAATGCACTTTAGGTCAATCATGTGTATAGTTTGCTGATCTATACCTATTCCAGGTCCTTATCCCACTAGGTAGGATTATTGCAAAGATCACCTGAAAGTGAGTGAAATCTAAGGGAGTCAGGGCTTCCATGGACTCGTGGCCTACTCCCTGGAAAGTTTTTATTTTTCCTGAATAACATGGAGCTTTGTTCTCCAGGTACAACAGCATTTATCCAGCTAGCTTAGCCAGGCCCAGAAACCTAACCATCACCTCTTTTATTATCTCTGCCCCTGTCTCATAAAGACTTGCTGATTTCCCATGGAGAAGAGAGTCCCACCTCTATAACAAGCATCGCATTATGGTTCCAGCTTACTGTTACAGCATTTTCTCTCAAATTTCACATATAGAGTCTCTGCTCTGGCCACAGTATCTTCTCTTCCTTTCCTGGGGCCACCAGAGAACTTCTGACCTCCACACCTTTGTATTCTATTCTAGCATACTGCCTTATAATCACAGCCAATGCTCCCTTATCCTTTAAGGTCTAGCTCTGGCTTCATTTTCTCTGTAAAGGTTTTCCGACAATTTATCATTTCTGCAAACACAGTTACTTGGTTCTCAGAGATGTCATCAGAGTTCTGTTTGTTTTCACATCAAGTCACACACCAAATGGTAGTCAGTAAGTAATTTCTTGCACCTTGCTCCTAACGTATGGAACAAAGACAGGAAAATCATTTCCTGGTAAGATGGGGACTATGCTCCCAGACCCAGTTTGTCTGCTGTGGGAGATGAGTCACGGAAGGCCTTGTCAAACCTGTTTCCTGAGATGAAACCAGGCTCAGATCTGCTCCCAGTGCCTGGGGGACAGCAGGTCTCACTGGAAGATGCAGGAGCTATTACTCAGGGACAACGATAGTTAACTTTTCCAACAAGAGAAGTGTGGGAAGACTAGATGAAAAATACTTGTGGAGGAATGGGTACTTGACCATTGTATGACTGAAATGCAAGCACGAAAGTTTGTAAGTCTGACAAAAGTTTACAAAATGATAGTAACATCGAGTACCAATTATTCAGATTAAGGCAACAAGAAAACTCCTGTACCTGTATTTTAGGGAAAATAAATAACAGGGTGAACTGGATAATCTTTTATTTATTTGGACATTGTGTTTCTATTCACACAACATATATGTGATGCAGAAAATCTGGTAAAAATATTATACTGCTAGATTTCCTATAGTCGTATAATCAGTGTGAAGCATTGGGCAGTTACTCAAGGTATTTCCTTCTTGTATAAGTAAATCTATCACTTTTCAAAAGACCCATTACATGTAAACTTATAAGAGACAATAAAAAAATTTTAATCAATGAAAAAAGAAAGTGTGTAAGTCTGTAACTGTACCTCAGTGATTCACTATAAAAAAAAAAGAATACTAACTTTGGAAAGAGATGTTGACTGTTTGGTGTGTGATCAGAGTTTGAGCACCAAAGTCTCTGGTATAACATCTACCAGAAAGAGGAGGGGGGTGGGTGAAACCCAAGTCAAATGGGAAGTGGTGATAGCTATGGGAATAATTATGCTAGAAAAGAGAAATCTTGAGAGAAAGTGGGCCATGTATTTAAAGCAGACAATATTCTGAGGATGAACTAATAGTTGTGGACTTCTTGTTCTGTGTGGACTCTCAAGACCAAAGTTGAACAGCTACAGAGAAGTTACAGGGAAGGAAACTGAGGTTCAAGATGGATTGCCAAGAATGCAAGTGTCACCAGATGAAGAGAAAACTAAGTGAGCTTTTCCACTTTAGGTAGCACTGTAGCACTGCCTTCCTGTTGTTCATCGATTTGCTAGAGAGGGCACCAGTAATATCTCTGTTGTGAGACTTGTGGTTACTGTTTTTGGCATATCGAATATGCCATGAGGAGCTTGCCAGGCTCTGCAACACGGGAGGGATACTCTCCGTAGCTTGCCAGACTCTCCAAGAGGAATGGAGGAATTGAACTCGGATTGGCTGCATGCAAGGCAAACCCCCTACCTGCTGTGCTATTGCTCCAGCCCTCCACATTAGGTATGCCAGTGCAAATGTCCCCATGGATCCCCCAAATTCAGATCCTCAATTCTTCTCTTCCTCTTCACAACTCCATCACCCCATTTCTCAAAGCAGTCTTTAAAACCCTCATTTTGGCTCTTTAAGCCTTACATTTTATGACTGTGTAATCGCACCAGTCATTCTTCCGGTTCTGTTCCCAACAGCTTTTACAGTTTTCTCATATCTATACTCCACCTAGAGACTGGATTTCCACCAGCAGGTCTTCATGTTGAGACAGTGAGAGTCTTAAAATACAAATGTAGATCTGTTTTGTTCCTGTTCAAAATCCACCAGAAGATTCCTAGTCTCTTTGTAAAGTGGCTGAACTCCTCTTCATGACATTCAAGACTCTTTGGGATTTAATGGGCAGCTTCTTCCCCTTGCCCTTCACCTTGCAAGTATACCTTAGGTCCCATGTCCCATCACACTCACTCCTGACTCTAAACCTTTGCACCTATTATTCCTGTTCTTCAAGAAGGCTCTCAACCCTACCCCTAACCAACCCAATACACTCCACAAGCTCTCGACTATTCATCTATTAGGTTCAGGTTTAGTATCATTTTCCAGAAAGCATTACCTGGCTCTCTAAATCCTTGTGAGATTCATGCCTTATATTGCTTTAGCATTCTATCACTAGCTAATGGCATACCATATTGTGTATATCTATGTAATTACCTATACTCCTTCTTCACCCACACCAAACCAGAGGGCAGAGATCATGTTTGATTAATTCATTCTGCATTTTTTATTGTCTGATTCCTGACACTTACGCTAACTACATTTATTGAATAGATGATTATTCTTATTTGCAAAGAGACTATAAAAAAGAACCTGAACCCTGTGACTCCTTTCCACCTTTGTGACTGTCATTCTATAAGACACACCCATTTCTTTCTCTAAATGATATGTTATTGTGTGTAATAGAATTTTCCAATATTCACTTCTGGCTTCAAACAGCAACCTCCTCTAGGCTGTGATGCAAGGGGTGGTAGAAGCCTCTGTGGGGATTCAGTGTAAATGGTGTTTGTTTGTATAATCTGATTATAAAAGATTTAATAGTGAAAGATTTGGTTTCCATAGCACCAAGCTCATTCTAGATACTTATGAGAGAGTGATTTATTTCTTGCACGGAACTATTCAGACATGCTGCTTCCTTGGCACCATTAGAAGTCAATAAAATAAACCTTGACCTTCACATCACACTTTAAACAAAAATAAAATAGATCATAAATATAAATGTAAAATGTTAAGCTGTAAAGCTTTTAGAAAAAATACAGAAGGATTTCTCTATTACCTAATATTTGGAGAAGAGTTCTTAGATATGGCACCAAAACTATACCTGTTTGGTTTTATTTTTTTCTAAAAAAAAAAGTCATCCATTCTAGAAATATTTCTAGATTGTGGGCCAGAGTGATAGTATAGTGGGTAGGGTATTTGCTTTGCACACAATCGACCTGGGTTTGAACCCTGACACCCCATTTTGTTTCCCGAGCACTGCCAGAAATAATTCCTGACTTCAGGGCCAGAAGCAACCCTGCGCACACCCCCTTAAGCCTCCCACCAAAAGAAATCTGTCTCAATTGTGCCAATTTTTTAAACTAAGCATATATTTGTGATATATGAGTCATAAATCTGAACCCTAGGAATTTACTTCAGATAATTGAAAAAAGTTCACAGGAAATATTTATAGATCCCCTTTTCATCTAAAATGTTCATTAATATACTTACACATAAATCTCCTGGGGGAAAATGTTATTAGCAGGTTTATTTGTAGAAGCTCCAAACATGAAACAATTCAAGCATCCATCAAGAGGAAATGTACGAATCTTGGAACATTCTTACCATGGATGACCACCCAGCGATATATTGCTAGAAACAATTTGGAGTATCTGAAGGATAATATGCTGAGTGAAAAAAAAATCTTGAGAGGTTATATATTTCAATATTCAATTTATAAAACATTCTCAAATTGACAGATAGTCATTAAGAAAAGTGCGATTGCCAGAAACTTTTATAAAGAGTAAGAGGGTGAGATTATAAAGGGGTAGCACTAAACAGCTGTCCTGGATGAGAACAGTACTTAATACTGATGGCAGCAATGGTTGTACCAATGACACATCTGCAAATACAAAAACATTGAGTACCTGCAGAAACTGGAGGTGCTGTTGTTCCGTGGAGGCATGTAAAAAGAATGCCACTGCTGGTAGCTGGGTGATCAGTATGTGCTGCCTCTCAAAACTATTTTTCATTTTTTTCTGTCTATAATTATCTCAAAACAAAAAGGTTATTGGACTAGCAATGAGAAAGTGGAGATAAAGTTCATCTTTATTAAACAACCCAGCTTTGTGCATTTACTGTTTGTTTATTTGATTCATCTGTTTCTTTTGTTTGGGGCCCACACTTGATAGTTCTTAGGATTTACTCCTGGCTCTGTGCTCAGGGATCACTCCTGACAGTGTTTGGAGGACATTATTTGGTCACAAGAATCAAACCCAGTGATGCGCAAAACAAACACCTTTCCCTGCTGTACTCTGTATCTGATCCTGAGTGCATTTATCTAATGCCTTCTGAAAACCACACATTATTCCTGAGCATACAAAAAGTAAACAACTGGTTAATATCCTTTTGATATTTATATCCTAGCTCAGGAAGTTTAAAGAATTTATCCAAGATCACACTGCTGGTAAGTAATAGAATTGTGTTAAAAACTGTTCTTTAAAAACAAATCTGTATTTAGTATTTTAAAGGTAACATGGATTCACTTTATGTTTGTGCTATTGATTTTGTCACTTAAAATTATTTAAAAGAAACCATGTGCTAAAAAAATCATCTGCAAAGGTGGGGAGTTCTTATCAAAGTTCTCCAGAGCATTTTTGCTGTTATGGCTAACTCATTGAGACCTCTATCCCTCCCTATCTCTCTCTATTTCCCACTGTTTGTCTCCTTCTGTCTTTATTTCTTGCTCTCTCTCTCTCTCTCTCTCTCTCTCTCTCTCTCTCTCTCTCTCTCTCACACACACACACACACACACACACACA